>JAODPA010055171.1:0-11398 GCA_025585075.1 Nepenthes mirabilis
TCCGACGGTTCAAATGAGGAGAATGACGGTCCTTCTCCATGGGAGAGAAGGACGCCCCCGGATCCCTGTTGCCCCCCTTTCCCTTTCCTTCCCCTTCCCCACCTTCCACCCATTCCCCTTCATAAGCAACGGTCACATGATTATTGCTCAATATACAAAAATATATATTTTTTGAGTAGGTTGTGCCTAGCTTACGGCTTGGTATGATTCAATGTGCTTGGTCAAACAATAGACGGCTCAATACTGTTACCACGAGTTGTATTTTGTCATGAGCAGTGCAACCTAGTTAGTATGTCTAAATATAAAATCAAAAAATAAAAATCTAACATTTAAATAGGCATAGAAAAAATCATATAGAAAACCTTTTGTTTACAACAATAATACAAGTAAACTCATGAAGACAAAACAAACAATATAAATCTAACATTAGGCTGACTATATATATATATATTTTTGGCTTGCCAACTCAACGGCTTGCTTATAATTTCCAAAATATATATTTTTTGAGAAATGATTGCTCTTCTTTAGTTTTGGAATCCATGTTTTTTTATTCATTTATATTTTTCTAATTCCACTCGTTTGCTTTTGTCAATATTTATGTCTTCATTTTCAGCTACATTCATTGAATTTATTACTCTCTGATTAATCATATGAAAATTTTTAAATCACCCATCATAAGCATCTGTCATCCCCTTCAGAATTCGAATCCTGCAGAGTAAGCCATATAAAATTAGGATTACATAAAAAACCTCATGGAGGACCTTCGGCTTCACACACACACACACACACACAGGGGATATGGGGAGTGGGGTATGATCCTCTATTTGTGACTACACTGTCCAAGGAGATAATAGTTAATTCAAATAGCAATTAAATATTTAATTAAATTAGAAATAGATACTCTAATTTACTAAGTCTATGAGATAAAACATTATTAAGGTATAAAGATTCAATTTTAACTATAGTACAATCTAATTTATGTAATGTCTTAATCTATTTCAATTGTGCTACAGATATCTCAACAAATCATAAAGATTCTGCCATACTCAATAACCTAGTTTTGAATGTACATATTTCAAGACTTGCCTAACTAAAATGTCGTAGAGATTTTCTAATTCTTCATCTAATATAATGCAAGTTATTAACCACACAATTTATTCCAAAATACTTAATTTAAATACTAATGGAGAAACTGCTGTATTAATAGTAAAAGCTGATCGTGCTACAATATTTACTCCAGAGCTATTAAAATGAAATAAAATCATTTTATCAAAAACTTTGACAAATTGATATTTTTCAACCATTAAGGCATGTCACCGAGAGGGAGTTTTTAACTTTCCATCACTATCATTCAAAAAAGCCGTCCAAACCCATACACAAGCTTAAGCCTCATCTTCTACAACACAAAACCCCAATGGTAATCAAATTATATCACCAAACCACAAGTTTTGCATATATCCATCACTATATTTCTGCGGCAAGCTTTACCCAAAGACTTACTTGCCATTACCAAACAAATGTTTTAGAATCTTACTTATACCACACTTTTAATCCTATTAAAACCTAACAATACTATAAATTAATCCTCATTGTCTCTGGATCAATTGAACTCAAACACCATTACAATTCTCAAGATAACTCCACCATTTACTCCATCTATGTAATTATAAGGGTAAGACAACTCTCTGAGATAGCGCTCACTCTATAGATTACCAGACTATTCTTTGTAAATTATTAACTAATGAGATACAATTATAAAGACTATAAGAATGTATGGTATCATGCATTTTATTTATACTCTTTTAGCCATTCCTAATTTATCAAATTCGATGGCCAATGTCCTAAGACCTTTCTAAACTAGTTCACTAAATGGCAGATCTATTATAGACCTATCCCGACTATTTGTCCATCCGTTCTCCAAGAATCTTGTTTGTGCTATAAAAAATTATGTAAGGAAGCATTACCCCATTTATGAAAAATTACTTTCTATATAAATTTTGAAATCCTATGGATCATGCCATTGGCTTTTATATACTAACAATATTTCAAAGATACTTCCTTATTAATTGTACAAGAATTTAACATCAAATGGTGGGATAACTTTGATCATTCCACTTTTACTTTCGCCTGTATGCTAAGTCTCCAGGCAATTACCACCTATTCAATCACTTGTCTCTGCTCCACCGCCTATGATGCTCACTACACCAGCCTGTCCTCTATCTGCTCCTTCTACAGTAGCTTCTACTCCATTTGCCAAGCACATTTTTCTCAAGTAAATACAATAAAAATAACTTTACCTTCATAAAGAAAATTGACAGATAGAAGATTGATGGATAGACAACATGAATTGGTATCCACCTACTTTGCACAATACATGATTTCACCTACGCTCTACTTACCAACAAGGAAGAGCCGAGATGAAAAAATTCAAAGGTTCAAATTGGAAACTCAAGGCTATAAAAGAGGAACCAAGTCATGAAGGAAGGCGTCACTAGATAGAGCTAGCTTTCTTAGCCCTCTCAAATCCTTCTTCAAGCTCTCATATTTTCATCCTCTTCCTTAAACACTTGTATTTTTCTAATTCCACTTGTTTGTTTTTGTCAATATTTATGCCTTTATTTTAACTATATTCATTGGATATATTACTGACTAATCGTGTGATTTTTTTTAAATCATCCATTATGTGAATTAGTCACCCCCTTTTACACTGAAAATGTAAACTTAGGATTATATAAAGAACCTTATGGAGAACCTTCTGCTTCACACACCCACACACGTTGAGAGAGAGAGAGAGAGGGAGAGAGAGAGAGGAGAGATGGGGAGTAAGGGGCATGATCCTCTATTTGTGACTACATGGCCTAGGGGAATGACAATTAATTTAAATAGCGGTTAAACTTTTAATCAAATTATGAGCAGATATTCTAATTTTAGTATATCTAAGAGATAAATTATTATTAAGGTATAAATATTTAATTTTAATTATAGTACAATTTAATTTATGAAATGTTTCAATTTATTTCAATTATACTCCAAATTTCTTAACAAATCTTAACGATTTTACTATATGCAATACCCTAGTTTTGAATGTACATATTCCAAGACTTGCCCAACAAGTAGATCTTAGAGATTTTGTAATTCTTTATCAAATATATTGCAAGTGATTAACCACATGATTTAATCTAAAATACTTGATTTAAACACCAGTAGAAAAAACTACTACATTAATAGTAGAAGCTGATTATATCACAACATTTACTCCAAAACTATTAAAATGAAATAAAATTACTTTATCGGAGGCTTGATAAATTGATATTCCTTAACCACCAAGGCATGTCACTAGGATGAAGTTTTCAGAAATTATTAAAACGATTGATGAATGGATTGTATTTAATTTTAGACCAAACTCTATTACAAGATCATTAAGTTGTAATTCATCCAAACCTTATATATAGCCTCATTATATGATAATTTTGGATCATCTACTAGTACTAGATTTTAGTCTATTTGTACTCAAGTGGATAAACAAATATAGAATAAAATCCCTATTCTAGAAATTATCAATCAAATAACACCTTAATCTCCTACTTTATTTGACATGTAACCAATTAATGTCGTAACATTAGAAAATGAGCTTATTCCAAATATGGACTATTTAAGAAAAAAATTAATGTCTAAAAAAATTAATTATCCTAGATAATAATATTTTAATTTCTTTGCTAAAGAATAGACAGAGAAATATGGAGATATATGGAAGCAAACTATAGACAAATTACAAATTAATCTTTCATTATTTAAATGGTTTCTTTCTTATGCAAATAAAAACAAACTTATACCAAAATCTCCATTTCTAGAAAAAGTGAATAACCAAATAATGTCAACACTAGGATAACTGCTAATGGTCAACAGCTAATTTCTATACATTCATCAATGGCATCACTCTAACTTCATATAAAAGGCACTCAGGCCGTGGGTATGCCTTTTAAAAAAGGTTTTCGACCGATATCTCACGGATGAATCAATATTAAAAGATATTTAAAAGTTATAAATGAAATAATTATCAGTTCTAAATATTATACAGTGTAACTAAATAATTAGATAGAGTAGAGACCCTTCTCCACGACAAATTTACACAAACTAATCAATTCTTACATAAGCATACCATACACTCTACCTTCCAAACAAATAAGTCAACTTTCCCCAAAAAGAACCAATGATTTGCTTGAATTAATAACACAAAAAATACTGGAACATAGAACTTCCTCTTCTTTCACCCTGCCTGGATTTATGAAAATTGTACAAACTATCGATAAAAATGACAATGAACAATTAATATGAAAATTGTCTCTTATATTTTTACACATATCTCTTTATGCGTTTGGTATCCATAAAATTTTCACTATTAATCTTTAAAAATATATAGAAGGGGACTGTTGCGCCCTCCGTCTCCTCTTCCCTAGCTTCCGCCCCTTCCCCGTATAAGTCCTGGTCACATGATCGCTACTCGATATGCCAGGTACGGGCTAATCATATTATGAGGTAGTACAGCACACGAGCTAATTAACCCATGGTCTAGTATAATCTAATATGTTAAGTTGTACTATATATGACTTAATACTATTTATCAAGAATCGTGCCACATCACGGATGGTATAACCCAATTAATATATCTAAATATAAAGTCAAAAAATAAAAATCTAATATTTAAAAAAGCATAGAAAGAAAAAATCATGTAGAGAACCTTTTGGCCACAATCAAAATTCAAGTAAACTCAGAAAGAACAAAAATAAATAATATAAATCTAGCATTAGATTCACTGTATTTTATTTTATTTTTGGCTGGCGAACTCAACAACTTGCTTATAATTTTCAAAATATATATTTTCCAAGAAATGATTCCTCTTCATTAGTTTGTGGAATCCATGTTTTTTTTATTCATCTATACTCCACTTGTTTGTTTTGGTCAATAGTTGAAGTAAACTCACAAAGAACAAAAACAAATAATATAAATACAATGTTAGACTAACTAATTTTTATTTTATTTTCGGCCCACTAACTCAACAACCAGCTTGTAATTTTCAAAATAATTATTTTTTGAGGAATGATTCCTTTCCATTAGTTTGTGAAGTCTGTGTTCTTTTATTCATTTATATTTCTCTAATTCCACTTGTTTGTTTTTGTCAATATCTATGCCTTTATTTTAACTATATTCATCGGATTTATCACTCTCTGACTAATCATGTGAGATTTTTTAAATCACCCGTCCTGTGAATCAGTCAACCCCCCCTCCCTTACACTGAAAATATGAACTTGTGATTATATAAAGAGCCTCATGGAGGACCTTCTGCTTCACACACACACATTGAGAGAGAGAGAGAGAGAGAGGAGAGATGGGGAGTGAGGCGTACGATCCTCTGTTTGTGACTATGCGGCCCAAGGGAATAGCCATTTACAGGGTGTTTGCGACTTCTATTTTTCTAGCAATCTGTGCGGTGTGGATTTACAGAGCAACTCAGATGCCGAGGAAGGAAGAAGGTGGCTGGACGATCAGATGGGGCTGGGCGGCGATGTTTGGAGCAGAGATATGGTTCACGCTGTACTGGATCCTCACCCAAGCTCTCCGATGGAACCCTGTCTATCGTTCAACCTTCAAGCATCGTCTCTCCAGCAGGTACCTCCCTGATCCCATGCGGGCAGGCTCACGTCCACTCCGTACACCTTATCCCATTCGAGCTTTCCAAAAACACACCATAAGTACTTCTATTTCAGGTTCACATTAGCATACATAATGGCTTTTAGGTTTTAATCTAAAAATTAGACTTTAAGAAGAGTTTTTCGAAAGTTGATTCGGATAAGACTATCTAACCCTGGCGAAATCAATCGCTAATTACAGTTGTTGGTCAACAATCGTGTGAAACATTTATTATATTTGAAATTGAGTTCGAATAAACATATATGTACCGTGATAATTTCATTCGAATTTCAATTTGTGCAGATATGAAAATCACATGCCTCGAGTAGATGTATTTGTCTGCACGGCAGATCCTGTTTTAGAGCTACCAATAATGGTAATCAACACCGTGCTATCAGTAATGGCATATGACTATCCGTCCGAAAAATTGAGCGTATACTTGTCCGACGATGGTGGGTCCCGGCTAACATTTTATGCACTCTTAGAAGCCTCAAAATTCAGCAAACATTGGCTGCCATATTGCAGAAAGTATAATGTAGAACCAAGGTGTCCTGCCGCCTATTTCAAATCTGTGCCTAAACCTCTCAATGCTACTCATGCTAGCTCCCTAGCATCTATCAAGGTAATTTATTTTCAATTTTCACCCAAAATCTTATAAAATTTCTAACCAAGTTATAGTTTTTAATTATTAATATTTTCTAAATTGATTGAGTAAATTTAGATATTTTTTAAAGTATAAAATTATTTGACCTTAATTAACGGTGGGNAATTATCAGTTTACATCTATACAGAAATTATATGAAGAGATGGAAACTCGAATAGAAAAATCAATTGAGCTTGGCCGGATTTTCGAAGAAACACAGCCAAAACACAAAGGGTTTTCCCGATGGGATTCGTATTCTTCCCGGAATGATCATGACACCATTCTCGAGGTCGGTACATGCCGATTGTGGTGTATAGTTCAACAAAAGTATTACAAAATTACTTTAACTTTGCAATTATTGGCATGTAGATATTGATCGATGGGAGAAGGCCAGAAGATAAAGATGTGGAAGGGTGGCCACTCCCTACGCTGGTGTACTTGTCCCGTGAGAAGAGGCCTCAATATACCCACAACTACAAGGCAGGAGCCATGAATGCCCTGGTAATGCATATTTTTGGATGTTTCCATAATGAAAATCAAACAGATGATAATTATTCAAATAAATATGATATTTTAACGTAGACTGATTGTTCAAACTGAGATATATATATATGTATGTATATAAGAGTATCATAAATAGATGCGAACTATTTAGAAATGGCATAAATAAAAATAATAGCTAAAAAGGAAAGTTTCTTTTCATCATTTCATTTTATAAAAGTTATATTCACAGTTAATTTTTTTTTTAGAAACAAAATAGAGTAAAAGAATACCTAAATAAGTTTGATTATATAAGAAAAATTATTTAGAAAGTCATTCATCTAACAAAAGAGATTGCTCAATATTTGGATGGTTTACTTAAAATCTCAAGGACCTAAAAATTAAAAATTCAGAATTTTGATAGTTTGTATAAAGAATCACTTACTTAAATATCACAAATGGATATAATCTATTTGAAAATGAGGCGATTAGACAAACTGTTCAGACCAAAATGGTTTGTTTTGCAATAAATAATATAATACAACATGAGAGAGGAAAAAAACTTTCAGACATCAGATCACTTTTAGTTATTAGTTTTGTAAAATAAATAAATATATGAATATTTACTAAAGAACAGATAACATTGAGGATTTCCTTTACCAAGTAAAATAATTACAGATGTGACAGTCTTGCAGAAAACAATTACACTCTTAGTCCTGAGGATTATGGCGGAAGGTTGGGCGTCCTTGTCTAAGGATGATTAGGCCAAATTTGCCTTCCTCTGTTACCATCGTCATGATTCTGGCTACTTTAGCAAAAGGATCCTCTGAATTTTTAATCCAAAAAACTAAAAAAGTTGGCTTCTTTTGCGATTCTTTGAACTGATGCATGAACTATAGCCAATTTTTTGCTGTAGATTCTCTGGGATGGCTTGTTGCAAATGTTGAAATTGCTCTCCATGTTTTTCTTCTGCATGGTTTTTGTAGAGTTGTTATGGTCTGCCATTACCATCGCTCTTTTATAAATCCAATTGTTACACTTAAAAGTTAAAAAATGAATGAAAAAGACTTGGTAAAATTTTCATAATAGCTGATATTGTCTCCATCCTTCATGGTCGTTGCATGAACACAGGAGTCTAAATTGTAGGAGGACAATAACAGTTCTCTGGTTTATAGTTGGTCTAATGCAATGTGTTTAGGCCAAAGGGTACAGCGCCTAGTACCAATTGTAATCAATAGGTTATTTTAACTGCTTTGACTATGCTGGAAAATGGGTTTTTGTGGGGGATTAAGAGGGAACTGTGGCAAGAAAAACAGGACCAAATGATTTATAGCTAAAGAAGCTCAAAATACTTACAACTCAATTGCCAAATGCTAGAAATACAATGAAATTTCAGTGGAGTAATAGATTGGGTTCTTAAGCCATGGCTATAGATGTGTGCGACCTTAGGGAGGTAGTGCCGAGAAGCTATTTTTTATGGTTTCAACTTGTAATTTTTATGTCCCAAATATAACAACCTTATGTTTATGTCATAATTTTGAGCTCAAACAAATAAATAGCATATATGATCGAATCTTTTCTGTCTTTTTCCACAGATAAGGGTGTCATCAATGATTAGCAACGGAGAGATAATTCTAAATGTCGACTGTGACATGTATTCGAACAATTCACAATCAATTCGCCACGCGCTTTGCTGTTTCATGGATGAGAAACACGGTCAAGAAATTGCTTTTGTACAATCGCCGCAAATGTTTTCAAATATTACTAAGAATGATTTATATGGTAATTCATTCAGAGTAACCATGCAGGTAATATTGATAATTAAATATTTAATGAAAAAAATGTATTATTACCAATTCTTACTTGTGTAATATCTCAATTCCAAAAAAGAAGGAAAAGAAAAACTAACTAAATAGTTAAATCATGCAATTTTGAATTAAATAAACTCATAACCACGTTTTCGTGCTAAACCATAATGTCAATTTTATTGACCAAATCCACCAATTTGATATCATCCTCAATTTCTTTTCTAGCCAAAGATATTATTTTATGTTCAATTAATTTAATCAATGTTTGTGTGGTGAAATGATACGGACTTGAAGGTAGAATTTCCTGGCTTAGATGGCTTTGGAGGTCCAATATATATTGGAACAGGTTGCTTTCACAGAAGAGACGCTTTGTGTGGTATGACCTTTAGTAAGGATTGTTTGGTGAAATGGAAAAGTAAAAACCAGATGAAGATAGAAGCAAGCACCCAAGAGTTAGAAGAAGAGGCAAAGTGCCTTGCTAGCTGCACATACGAGCTCAACTCTCAGTGGGGAAAAGAGGTCCCTCTCTTTTTCTCTCCCTCTTTGCAAGTAAAAGGAAAAGTTTTAGTACTTCAATAATATGTTTCTATAAGTTCAAGTCAAGCTGAACAAACATTTTTTTGCCCTTAGGACCTGATAATTAGCTCGATTTCAGGTGGGCTTGAAGTATGGATTTATAGTCGAAGATGCAATAACAGGGATGACAATTCAATGCCGAGGCTGGAAATCGGTGCTATTAAATCCAATAAGGCCAAGTTTCTTAGGCCTTGCTCCAACAACATTGCCTCAGTTTCTAATGCAGCAAGAGAGATGGGGTGAGGGTCTTCTTCAGCTTGTGTTGTCCAAGTATTGCCCTCTTTGGTACGGCCACAAAAAGATCAGCTTCGGCCACCAATTGTGCTATTGTCATTTTGGTCTTTGGGCAGCCAACTGCTTAGCCACACTATGCTATACCGCCATCCCTTCTCTTTATCTCCTCAAAAGCATTCCCCTCTTTCCAGAGGTAATAGACATCAATTTTCCACATTGATCCAGTACCCCTATAATGATATGAATAAATTGTTCTTGTAATTTAAACTCAGACCCTATTAGTATGAGTAGTGAAATAAACTTGCTTATTCACCCTCGTAAACACAATGATAGTTTAAATAGGTGGTAAGTGTCTTATAATATCTATATCATTTACTATAGAATTTTCATCTATAACTCAATTGTAATTCGAGTTATGCTACCTTTGGCTCCATCAAAGTTACAATTTTCGGTTCAGGGTTAATTAAAGTTTGGTCAGAAATTAAAAATATATAATCAACCAGTATTTATCAAATTTGAAAAAGAGTCCTAAGAAATAGTTCAATCATCTTATTTTTATTTCTCAAACCGAGGGATCCATATATCAAAATAAATAGTCAATCTTATGACAACTAAACTCTCATAAAGAGAATAGGCATACTTCTTGGGGCTTTCTAAGTTTGCTAGATTTGACACAAATTTTAGACCATGGGCAACAAAATTCTCAATAGCCTAAAACATATAAGCTTCTTAAATATTCTAGGAATTAGAAATAGCGGACAAATTTTCATCCCCTATTGTAAAATAACGTGCCTTAACTTACTAATTGATTCGTTTTTCAGATATCAAGTCCGTGGTTTCTTCCATTTGCATATATCATAATCTCAAAGTACACCTATAGCTCGGTAGAGTATCTGCGGTGCCAAGGCACATTCCGAGGATGGTGGAATGAACAAAGAGTATGGCTCTACAAGCGAAACAGCTCCTACCTCTTCGCGTTCCTCACCATTGTTCTCAAGCTACTTGGATTATCCGACCAGGCATTTGTTGTCACTGCAAAAGCAGCCGACAAAGATGTCTCGGAGAGATACGAGAACGAGATAATGGAGTTCGGCCATTCATCTCCCATGATCACTCTCTTGGCCACACTCGCCCTCTTGAATTTGCTCTGTTTTGCCACAGTATTGAGCAAAGCGGCTATGGATGACGGAATAATGGTGATTGCGGAGACCTTGGGATTGCAGATCTTTTTATGTGCAGTTTTGGTGCTCATCAACTTTCCTCTATACGAAGCTATGTTTTTCAGGAAAGATAAAGGCAAGATGCCAATGGATGTGACAATGAAGTCAGTAGTTTATGCATTTGTGGGATGCATTGGATTTTCATTGCTCCTCAAGGGTTGAATTTTGTGCAAGATGAAAGCATTTGATATTTTCGAATGAATAAGATTTTCCGTTGGGAAAAGCACAGACTGGACGACAAGCTCTTGCTGGGAAAATGTACTTGATTTTTAGTATTCTATAAATATTTTCTTTCGTATTATGTAGGATGAATCTATTGATTGCCCTTCTGGAAATAATATCATCTTTTGAGAAATTCAGGGCATATCCAACAAAGAGAAGGGAAGGAAAATTGGACATAAGTTTTTAGAACTATTTATTTCTTAACAATACTGAGCTATCATAATTAAGTCTAAATCCTTCGGAAGAGGAGGTTAATTCAGTGGCCTTTGAATTGTGTAGAGAAAGACAAAGATATTTTTCAATATAATACTATAATATTTTATTGGGTTATGAGTCACTTTCGTGTGGACACATACCTATTTGACTTACTGTCTGGTGGTTTGAACGATGTCACACGGTTGCTGTACGAAAATCATGAACTTTATAAATTAGAAGAGATTTGATTCTTTTTTATTAGATGAGATTTGATTCAATTTGATTAGAAAATATTTTATTTTATTTTTATTTGAGAGATATTCGGTGAGATC
>JAODPA010055182.1:0-11397 GCA_025585075.1 Nepenthes mirabilis
TATAATACCCATGTGATCTTGTCTAAATCACCAAACGACACGTTAAATGGTTATGGGCTTATATAAGAGTGACCTATAACCCAACACTTATATCATTTTAAAAATATTTTATGAATAACATTTGATGGGTATACCGGAATATGAGCTAGCCTAAGGTCAAAGAAGGCCCAAAAC
This sequence comes from Nepenthes mirabilis, assembly GCA_025585075.1. Taxonomy (NCBI): domain Eukaryota; kingdom Viridiplantae; phylum Streptophyta; class Magnoliopsida; order Caryophyllales; family Nepenthaceae; genus Nepenthes; species Nepenthes mirabilis. The sequence continues at coordinate 175 of JAODPA010055182.1, forward strand.
GGCCTGTTGGACGGTCAACTTAAAAACGGCCCACTAGAATACGTAGGCTCAAATCTTGAAAGGCCCAAGACGGTCAACGTCACCATTGATTGTCCAGACCTCAGCAGGCGGCCAACTCGCATACAGACGGTCAACTCGACCATTGACCTGATGTACTGTAGCAGCAGGCCTAAAAAGGCTTTTTACGGACCTGGCCCACTTGAGCCCACGATCCAGCAAACGACTAGCAACGACTTTTTCAGCACATTCCACGATCTCAGCCAGCACCCAAAAAGGACATTGACAAAATCAACACCCTTCCAATAAGGAAGGTGCCAAAATTTTCCAATCTCCTGTCAATTGGGGCTCTCCAACTATAAAATACACAGAAGGAAGGTGAGCAACTTGAAAAGCTGCTGACCGCCGTTAAGGAAGCAATCTCAGCCAGTTTGGCAACTGGCGCCTCCCTGTAAAAGGAAGGCCGCCCAGAATAACGCCAGGGATCACACCTTCCAATGGAGGAAGATCACCCTGTCATCCTTTAAGTAAACCCTAAAATTCTCATTCAAGGGACAGACAATCTCTTACATACACACGAGCTCTTACATACATAAGCTTACTTACGCAAACTTTGACTGAGGCAAGTCTGATATACAAAAGACGAACTCTTACTCAGACAACAAAAACGCTAACTCAAACAACGCAAAGCTTTGACCGACACAACGCCCACGAACGCTTACAGAGTATTGGACAGAGGCCCACCACCTTTTCCTCTCTACCCAAGCTTTCGTCCTCCAATCCCACCAAAGGCCTCCGGATTCCTAGAGCCCCATTCGGCTTTCTGAGAATCATTTCCTGAAACTTTCACGCTTTCGAGACTCCACTTCCTCACGCTCTTTGTAAGCAGAAAGCGAAAGCTCACGTTCTGGACAAGCCAACATTCCCGACCGAACTACTCACTCTCACTTTCCCTCGCTTTCCAGTTTACCTTCCCCTCTTAGAAGGCTTTACTGACTTGAGCGTCAGAGTATTTTCGGTGGGACAACCTCCCGCCGATACGCTAACCTCTTGTTCACTTTAGTGGTGTGCAGGATTTGAACTCAGTGAACGGAGTCGGGTCAAGCAATCCAGAGGAATCCGAATCTGTTTGAAGTCCGATCCAAGTATGCATCATTGGCGCCGTCTGTGGAAAACGCTTACAAAAGCCAACTACTACTCTGCACAACGCTCTCTTTTCACCGTTTGATTCTGATTCATTCGCAATGGTGAACACGAGAGCCCAAGCTAGCGTACCCGCTAGAGACATTACTTATCCCAACCAGGACCACACTGCTGGTACCACGGTCAACGAGACAATGGGCGGAGTTCTAGCGCCCTACTTCCAACAGTTGATGGAGCAGATGCAGGCCAACAATCGTCTGCTCCAAATACTCTACACTCAAAATGAGCAGTGACAGCAGGCAGATCCTCCGGTAGCCGTTGCTGTGCCCGCCACCAAAAAGGGTGGCCAGAGGAAAAAGAAGCCGGTTAAAAGGCCCGAGAGATCCAAGAATAATCTGGTCCCAACCTCCTCACGCATTCCTAGCCAGAATAGGCTTGAAGAACGCTATGGGAGTACAACTCCATGAGAAAGTTTGGAGAGAAGAAATCCTCAATACTCTCGGGCAGAAGACGGGAACACAGTCCAGGAGCAAGCCTCCAAGACTGCCAGGTCCACTGGAGGCAGTAGCCAACCGGCTGCTGGACCCTCCAGGGACAAGACGGAGTTGAGGGCTTACCTCAACTCCAAGAGATCTGTAAACGCCACTCGCGCAGACCCACGGGTGGATAAAATTTAGAACCGCATGTTCCAGGACGAGGAACACGCTGTCGACTTGGACTAATCTCCTTTCACAGCGGAGATCTTGAACCGTCCACTGCCCACCAAGTTCAAGATGCCTTCCCTTGACTCATACGATGGGAGTAGTGATCCGGTTGACCACCTAGATCACTTCTGCACACATTTGAGTCTACAAGGGTTGGAAGACTCAGCGATGTGCCGCTACTTCCCGCTCACACTGAAGGGAGATGCCCGAATCTGGTTCCATCACCTCCCTTCAGGCACCATCGGTAGCTTTCGGGAACTCACGGATCTCTTCCTGGCTCAGTACGCCTCGAGCCGACGGGAAGAGAAGCAGCCGTGGCACCTCTCTCACATCAAGTAGAAGCCGGGAGAGAACCCACGGCACTTCTTAGACCGCTTTGTGGCAGAGGCCAGACGGATTCCCCAGATCACGGAGGAGATGAAACTGGGCAGTTTCATCTCCGCGTTGACCTACGGGGACTTCTTCAAGCACCTGGCCCATAAGAATCCCCAAACCTTCTGGGAAGCGGAGTCCATCACCCAAGCCTACGCTGCAGTGGAGGAGGCCAATGAGGCGAAACGCCCAGAGCAGGCAGATCAGCCTCAATCATTCCCAGGAGAGGGAAAAAGGAAGTATGGCGACAGTGATCACTCCCACCGGAAGCAACACAGGACTGGGCCCCCAGAACGCAGAGACTACGGGCCCACTAGCTTCACGCCTCTGACGGACACGCGCTCGAACGTCCTCATGTAAATCCGCAAAGAGAAGTTCTTAAAGTGGCCAAAATCACTAAAGAAGGACTCTGGGAGCCAAAATCGCTCGAAGTACTGCGACTTCCACTGCTCTATTAGGCATTCAACTGAGGACTATAAGACAATGTAGAGGAAAATCGAGGAGCTGATCCGCATAGGCCACCTCACTAAGTTTGTCAGGGCTCCGGACAGAGCTCCGGAGCGGCCGAAGGAGAGGGGGTAGGAGTAGTCTCCTCCTCGAAACCGGGTTACAGTAGGGGTGGTTAATATGATCACCACCCGACCTGCTAAGAACCCAGCCGGCAGCAAGGAACAGCAGATTGGGAGGAAGAAGCAACGAACGGAGGACAATGCCATTAGCTTCAATATTGATGATTTAACTCATGTAATATCCCCCCATGCTGATCCCCTCGTTGTATCCGCACTCGTTTTGGATGGTAGTGTCGACTACCAGCTGAAGTGAGTATTCGTCGATAATGAAAGTTCTAAATATTTACTTTACTTGGATGCGTTTTTCAAATTAGGCTTAAAAAAGAATGAACTAAAATCTACCGAAGACCCATTGTACGGCCTTGACAGCGAGCCTGTGCCTGTTCAAGGGACCGTCCAATTTGAGGTCACCTTAGGTATGTATCCGAAAATAGCAAGCCGAACACTCACCTTCCTGGTGGTCAACCTACCCTTTGTGTATAACGCCATACTGGGCAGACCTTGCTTGACAGCGTTTGGGGCGGTCACCTCGATTTCACACCTCAAGATAAAATTCTCAACGCCTTACGATATGGGAGAGGTGCTGGGTGACCAGGTTACTGGACGAACCTGTTATATGTCTCAGGTTACCCCTAGCGACAGCGCTAGAACAGTTAGGAAACTCAACCATCGAGATGAGACAACCCTTCAACAAGCGCAGTTCGGTGAAGCCATGGATCTAGTCCCACTAGACCCGGAGGAACCAGAAAAGTGTGTACAGATCAGCGGCTCACTCACCGGACCACTACGCGATGAATTAATGGCGTTCCTGCGACGGAACGCTGACCTCTTCGCATGGACTCCAGCAGACATGCCTGGGATTCCGGCGGAGGTGATGGTCCACAAGTTGGGGCTGGATCCTGCCCGAAAACCAGTCAAGCAGAAGTAGAGAAATCACTCCGTTGAAAAGCTGATAACCATCCAAGAGGAGGTGAAGAAGCTGCTGGATGCAGATTTCATTGGAGAAGTCCACTACCTGGACCGGCTCTCTAATGTCGTCCTGGTAAAGAAAAACAATGGAAAATGGTGGATGTGCGTCGATTTACCGATGTTAACAAAGCCTGCCTAAAGGACAGCTTTCCCTTACCCAGGATCGACCTATTGGTTGACTCGACAGCCGGACATGAGCTGCTAAGCTTCATGGACGCCTATTCGGATTATAACCAGATCTAAATGAGTCCGAAGGACAAGGAACACACCGCGTTTATGACTGATCAGGGTACCTACTGCTACAAAGTGATGCCTTTTGGATTGAAAAATGCTGGAGCGACCTACTAATGGCTAGTCAACAAAATGTTCGAAAAACAGATTGGTCGCAACATGGAGGTCTACGTCGATGACATGCTCGTTAAGAGTAAGGTCACCGGTGACCACATCCGCGACTTGGCAGAGTCGTTCAAGGTGCTCCTTAGGCATCACATGAAGCTGAACCTGGCTAAGTGTGTCTTCGGAGTAGCCTCCAGCAAATTCCTGGGTTTCATCGTCTCCCAACGGGGGATTGAGGCAAACCCAAAGAAGATCAAGGCTCTCACCGACATGGCTCCACCACGGAGCGTAAAGGACGTCCAGCGATTGACTAGACGGCTGGCAGCACTGTCCCACTTCCTCGCGAAGTTTGGCGACAAGTACCAGTCCTTCTTCAAGGCCCTTAGAGGGACAAAATCTAACGGGTTTCAATGGACGGTAGACTGCCAGACAGCTTTCGATGAACTGAAGCGATATCTAGCCAACCCACCGTTGTTAGTCTCACCCAAGAGCGGAGAGGAACTATACCTTTACCTAGCGGTGTCGGAGGCATCCCTCAGTTCTGTCCTCGTGCGCTAGGACTCCGATACTCAACAGCCGGTCTACTACGTGAGTAAAACGTTGACCAGCCCAGTGACCCGCTACTCGCGCACAAAAAAATTGGCCTTGGCACTTATATTCTCCGCGCGAAAGTTAAGGCCCTATTTTCAGGCCCATCGGATAGTGGTCCTCACGGACCAACCTCTGAAAAGTATACTCCAGAAACCCGACATTTCTGGACGGTTGGTAAAATGGGTTATCGAGTTGGGCGAGTTCGACATCGAATTCCAGCCTAGGCCTACTGTAAAGGCACATGCGCTGGCTGATTTCATTGTTGAAACTACAAATCCAGTTCTCGAGGAACAGCCAGAAGAAAGCAAGGAACTGCTTGACGGAGTTTCGAAATGGATACTCCACGTGGATGGATCGTCTACGGACACTGGCAGTGGCGCTGGAGTGGCCCTTACGACCCCCGACGGGTTTGAGGTAAAATACTCCCTCAGGCTCAATTTTCCGGCAACCAACAATGTTTCCAAGTACGAGGCCTTGTTAGCCGGATTGCGATTAGCCAAGGAATGCTCTGCCAAGAGACTGACAGTTTACATTGATTCAGAGCTAATCATTAACCAGGTTAACGAAGGCTTTGAAGCGAACAACCCTCACCTGGCCAAGTACTTGGCAAAGGCAAGGGAGGCCGCCCAGGGTTTCGACAAGCTGACCCTGGTTCATGTTCCCCAAACTAAAAACTGGAAGGCGAACCAACTGGCCAGAGCCGCTGCAGCCAAAAATTCGGAACAGTACTCGAGGGACATGCGGGAGATCCTAAACACTCTTAGCATCGAGAAACAAGAGGCAATGCAGATTTTCGAAGCGAAAAACTGGATGACACCTTACCTTAGTTATTTGGCTGACGGATCATTGCCAGAGGACACAGAGAAGGCCAAACAGATCAGGAAGACGGCCGGCTGGTATGCTGTGGTTGACGGACGGCTATATCGCCGTGGCTACTCGACCCCATACCTCCGATGCTTAACTCCCGAAGAGGCTGACTATGCTTTATGTGAAGTCCACCTCGAGATCTACGGATTGCACATTGGCGGAAAAAACTTAGCCTTCAAGGTCATGCGCAAGGGTTACTACTGGCCCTCGATGAAAAAGAACACGCTTGAGTTTGTGAAGAAATGTGAAAGCTGCCAGCTTCACAGCAACCTTCACCGCCAGCCATCCGCGGATCTGAAGACCCTTCTGGCTCCTTGGCCCTTCGCGCAATGGGGGCTCGATCTTCTCGGCTCATTTCCCATTGCCACGGGACAAAGGAAGTTCATTATCGTGGGCATCGACTACTTTACCAAGTGGGTCGAGGCCGTCCCACCGGCAAAGATTACTGAGCATAACGCCTTGGAATTCCTCTGCCAGAACATCATTTGTAGGTTCGGCGTCCTTGAGGTTGTTGTGACCGACAACGGGACCCAATTCTCAGGGAAACACTTCTCCAAGTATTGCGCCAACCTGGGTGTCAAGTTGGTCCACACTTTGGTGGCATACTCCCAAGCGAATGGACAGGTGGAGATTACAAACCGAACGCTGCTCCATGGGTTAAAAACTAAGCTGGAGGACGCAGGGGGTTCCTGGGCGGACGAGCTCCCCTCCGTTCTCTGGTCTTATCGAATAACCCCAAAGGAACCAACGCGCGAGACGCCCTTCAGCCTCTGTTACGGGACTGAGGTAGTAATCCCGGTAGAAATCGGCCTTCCAAGTCTTAGGATGGAGTCCTTCGACCCACTGGCTAACTCCCAAAAAATCAGTGAGCACCTAGACTTGTTAGAGAAAGCCCGCAACGCCGTCAGAGTACGAACAGCGGCCTACCAATATCGGATTTTCCAATACTACAACAAAAAGGTTAAGGCACGATGATTCGATGTTGGAGATCTGGTCCTACGAGGCGTCGAAGCCACAGGCAAGCTGGCCGACAGCAATAAGCTCTCCCCTAATTGGAAAGGGCCTTTCCTCGTCTCCGTCGTCCTGCAAAACGGAGCCTACAATTCCGGAGCTAGGACGGGAAGCTAGTTCCGCGAACGTGGAACGCAATCCACCTTAGACGCTACTTCCAGTAGAAGGCACAGGTACGCATTTGCAATATTGTGTGTATGTGCATTCGCTTGCTTGTTTTAAATTTGCCAAAATAAGTGTTTACTTAGCATACTGCCTACTCCTCCTATGTGCATGTATATGTGTTTACTTTGTAGGTTACCCGACCTAGACTGTCCCTAAGTCGGGAGGGTCGTCACCCTCTCGTTAATAAACCCTGGTCATCCAGGCGGCCCGCAAGTGGTCGAACATGAACCTCGATCATCCGAGCGGCGCATTAGCGGTCGTATGTAAACCCTAGTCATCCAGGTGGCCCATAAACGGTCTAATATGAACCTTGATCATCCGAATGGCCCGTTGGCGGTCGTATTAAACCCTAGTCATCTAGGCAGCCCATCAGCGGTCGTATCAAAACCTTAGTCATCCAAGTGGCCCGATAACGGTCAAAATCTTAGAGGGCTTACACAGCACACGCAACGACCTCCTCTACGAGGAGATGGCAGGATCAGTCAACGACGGTCGAAGGGAGAAGAATCCTTCTCCAACGCTGGCCGTCCAAGTCAGCACTTGGGCAGCGCCACCAAGCTGGTTAACACAACCGCCTGCAAAGCCTAAGGACCTCACTCCTTAGGCAACACAACAATGGCAGCCGGCCAACCAAGTTGGCTGTCCAATGCAACAAGAATGCAAACACAAAAGCAGTAAAGGCAAATGGACACAAAGTTGAAAAAACTTCCATTTTATTGCTTCCAAATGTGTTACAAGATACAACTTACGTACATAAATACGAGGGAGGTTCAAAAAATGTACAACATAAGAGGCTACGGGGGCGGCGGATGCCTCTGACTAACACGGGTCTCCCCCACGAGGTCGTCTCTATGCTGCGCTGCTCTGTTGGCCAGATTGATGAGGTCAACAAGGAAGTTGGGATCGACCAACCGCACAATGTGCCACTGACGTTAACCCCCTCCAATAGCAGTGCGTGCATCATGCCCTCAACCTCGTGGAGGTGGATACGGAGACTCAAGTCGTTCTCCAAGGTTGCTACTTGCACGGCAAGTCGATTGATGTGCGCTTTGGCTTTATCACCCTCTTCTTTCAAACGGTCAACCTCGGCCTTCAAGTCTACAACCTCAGCCTTCAAGTTGGCATTCACTGTTTCCACTCCCGCCAGGACAGTCTCGAGGACATCAGTCTCCTCATGGTGCTCCCCCCGAAGCAGCTAGCCTAGCATCCAGCCAGACGATCTCCGCCTCCCTATCGGCGATCACCCGGTCACGCTGCTCCACCGCCTTGATGATGGCGGCAGCCAGCTTCGACGACTGCACAAAAGACAAACAAAGAACAAGTTAGAAATCTGGGAAAAGAGAAAGTACGCTGAAGCCATCACCAAGAATCATACCTCCCAAACTCTCCTTACGGGCCTCTCAGGCCTAGTCTCCAGGCCTGGCCCAGGCGGCGGTGGACCAGGAGCGACGCCATCTTGAGCTGAGCTGGCGGCAGCTTCCTCCAGAATGCTATCCAGCAGCCCATCATCAATGTCATCCACAGCGACCGCAGGCTCCCCGACTGCAGCCTCCATAGCAGCTGTTGGAGGATCGAGCTCCACCATTGGCTCCACGGCAGGAGTCCGCACAACTGGAGAGCTAACGGATGGCTCCCGCACCTCCACCAATGGCTCACAGGCGGGCTCCGTAAAGGACTCTATTTGTACCGCTCGAGGCCCCCCTGCGGCGCGGGCTATGCTAAGATGACACTTTCTCCCATGTCCACCGGCCAATCTTCGAAGGTCTTCTCCATGCCCGTAGCACTGCGTGGGCCACAGCAGATCCCTGCGGCGACATAATCAGGGCACGACGACGACGAGGAAGGCGTCTCCAACACTTTCTTAGGCAACAGACCAATAAAGCCTTCATTTGTGGGGCAGATACAGATAAGCAGACCCTTGGAGTCCTCCGGCCGCATCATCCTTGCCGGCAGCATGGGCTTTTGAACCGGGGAAGGCAGTCCCCAGTTCACCTTCTTGGTCTCTGCCCTAGAGACCAAGAAGTCCCTCTTGAAGTCCGCAAGGTGGTCTCTGATCAGTTTGGTCAACCACTCTAAGGACGCCGTCTTTGCCACAGACGGTGTCCCAATATACACCTCCGGCACCTAGTCCCAGTCCTTCGCAAGGGGCCAAGTCGCCCCCACGCTCACAAAAAAGAACCGGTTCTTCCAATTCTTGCTCTAGTCATAAATGGTCGTGTTTATTTTGAGGCCAGGACAGGGGACGAGGGATATCCATTCACCTCCCTGGTTTATTTTGAAAAGCCCCTTCACTATCGGCATCCTCAGCCTTTTAGAATGCTTACAAAGGAAAATACTGAGGGTACAATATACCGTACAACGTTGGCGTGAAGTTGAGAAACTAGGACTTGTAGGGCTTGTAGGACCGACAGCAAGTCATCCAGCAGAGGAAGACGGAGGCCGCTCCTCTGGTGGGCCTCGTATATCGTGATGTGCCGTGCCGGTGGAGAGAAGGCTCTGTCGTCCTTGCCCGGGACCCTCCATGCAATATCCTTCGGGATATTGAACTCAACGCATAATACTTTTACGTCACCCTCTCTAAGGACAGAGGCGATGTTGGCGACGGAAGCCATGGCTTGCAGAAAGGGCTAGGGTTTCTTGGAGAAGGAAAGTCGAAGACGAAGAAGACGAAGCAAGGAGGCATAGAGGAATTTCAAAGCGTGGAGGGAAACTTGAACGGCAAAACGCCTTAAAACCCCTCAGAAAGGACGCCGTCAGTCCTTCCACGTGTCGCCTCCCTGTTTGGCCCTTCAAAAGGCAAATCTCCAATGCATTAATGGCCCGGATATCTGCCTAGCCAAAAGAAGACGCGTGTCTACTTTTGGCCTGACAAGCCGGCTGACTGCCACACGTCAATCAGGGCTCACAGAAAGCCTTTCGGAACTGACCAAAGACGGTTAATAGCTCAGGTCAACATTCTTCTCCGGAACTAACTAAAGACTGTCAACAGCTCCGATCAACATTCTTCTCCGGAACTGACCAAAGATGGTCAACAGCTCCGGTCAACATTCTTCTCCGGAACTGACCAAAGGTGGTCAACAACTCCAGTCAACATTTTTCTCCGAAACTGACCAAAGACGATCAATAGCTCCGGTCAAATTTCCTCTCCGCCTTTCATAGAATCCTTCGAGATCCTCAAACGATGAAGGGCAGTGAGGGGCATCCCATCATGAACATACTGGAGGTCAGAATTCTGACCACTGGCATGGGGGGCTAGTGATGGGTATACCGGAATATGGGCTGGCCCAAGGTTAAAGAAGGCCCAAAACGGCCTGCTGGACGGTTAACTTAAAAACGGCCCAACAGGAGACGCAGGCCCAAATCCTGAAAGGCCCAAGACGGTTAACGCCAGCGTTAACCGTCAAGACATCAACAGGCGGCCAGCTCACATGCGGACGGTCAACTCGAGTATTGACCGGATGTACTGTAGCGGTAGGCCTAAAAAGGCTTTTTACGGACCTGACCCACTTGAGCCCACGATCCAGCAGACGACCAGCAACGGCTCTTTCAGCACCTTCCACGATCTCAGCCAATACCCAAAAAGGATATTGACAAAATCAATGCCCTTCCCATAAGGAATGCGCCAGATTTTTCCAATCTTCTACCAATTGGGGCTCTCCAACAGTAAAATACACAGAAGAAAAGTGAGCAACTTGGAAAGCCGTTGACCGCCGTTAAGGAAGCAATCTTAGCCAATTTGGCAAATGGCGCCTCCCTGTAAAAGGAAGGCTACCCAAAATAACGCCAAGGATCACACTTTCCAACCGAGAAAAATCACCCTATCATCCTTTAAGTAAACCCTATAATTCTCATTCAAGGGATAGACAATCTCTTACGTACACACGAGCTCTTACGTACACACGAGCTCTTACATACGCAAGCTTACTTATGCAAACTCTAACTGAGGCAAATATGATAGACAAAAGATGAACTCTTACTCAGAAAACAAAAACGCTAACTTAGACAACGCAAAACTCTGACTGACACAACGCCCACGAATGCTTACAGAGTATTGGACAAAGGCCCACCACCTCTTCCTCTCTGCCCAAGCTTTCATCCTCCAATCCTACAAAAGGCCTCCAGATTCCTAGAGCCCCGTTCGGCTTTTCAAGAATCGTTCCCTGAATCTTCTACGCTTTCGAGACTCTGCTTCCTCATGCTCTCTATGAACAGAAAGCGAGAGCTCACGTTCTTGACAAACCAACACTCCTGACTGAACTACTCACTCTCACTTTTCCTCGCTTTCCAGTTTACCTTCTATGCTTAGAAGGCTTTACTGACTTGAGCGTCAGAGTATTTTTGGTGGGACATCCTCTCGCCGACACACTGACCTCTTGTTCACTTTAGTGGTGTGCAGGATTCGAATTCACTGAACGAAGCCGGGTCAAGCAATTTAGACGAATCCAAATCTGTTCGAAGTCGGATCCAAGTACGCATCAACATTTAATAATTTTTTAAAT
>JAODPA010055193.1:0-11397 GCA_025585075.1 Nepenthes mirabilis
CAAGGCCACTGGAAACTTGGTCTTACCCAGGGTGACTGTCACTTGATTACACAGTCCCTCGCAATGCAAGGAGTCACCATTCCCAACTGTGACATTGAGGTGCTGAGAGGGCTCAATCGGAAGTCCCAAATGCTTGGCCATACGGGTTTGCAAGAAATTGTGAGTGGATCCACTATCCACCAAGATGACCACGGGTTGGCCCTGGATGTATCCCTGTAACCTCAAAGTGGAGGGAACGAAATGGCCTTCCAACGTGTGCAGAGAGATAGTCGGAGCATGTCCAGGAGTAGGGGGAGGAGATCCAACCTCAAGTGAGTGCTCTGTTCCAGACTCACCTTCTACCAAGTAAGCTTCTGACAAGGAAACAACTGTGATGCTAGAGGAGTCTTCTTCTGCCAGCATACACAAAAACTGTGGGGGTTTACATCTATGGCCAGGAGTAAACCGTTCATCACAATTGAAATAAAGTCCCTTTTCACGCCTGGCAGCCATCTCAGTTGCTGTGAGCCTTTTAATTGGCAATCTATGTGGTGGGCTCAGGGGAGGTAACTGCTTGAGGGGCTGAGCATAGATTGCTGCCGGTGCCTTAGTCACTAGTGGTCGATGAAGAGCTGTACGGCTGCTATCCACCTTTTCTTCCACCAGCTTGGCCATGCCAATGGCCTGCGGTAGCGTCTGTGGCTTTAACAGCATTAATTCTCGCCGTATGTCATCTCTTAAGCTAGACAAGAAGCAATTCAAGAGATTAGTTGTCGAGAGCCCCGTAGTGCGAGTAGAAATTGCTTCGAATTTGGACATGTACGCTGCCACCGAAGAGGTTTGTCGGAGTTTATACAGGAGGGCTTCATGATTTAGGTAGGAAGAAGGACCAAATCGGAGCTCCAAATCTGTGGAGAAAGGCTCCCAGGTCGTCAATTGGTGAGTCGCATGCATCCACTGAAACCATTGTAGGGCCGCCCCAGTCATGTAAAAAGCCGCAATGGTGAGTTTATGATCTGAGGGGGTAAGGTGATATTGGAAGAAGTGCTCAATCTGGAATAGCCATCCCACCACATTTTCCCCTGCGAAATAGGGAATCTCAAGCTTGGGCAGCTTAATCGATGAATTAGCAGGAGAATCTAAGTGCGGAGAAGAAAGGAGAGGGAGGGTTAGGTTGTGTGAGGTGGGAGTGACTGCAATCGACGTAGGTGTGGGCAATAAGGGCGGTAGTGATGGAGAATTTGAATTTCGTTCGAGACGGTGGAGAGATTGGCGAATATCCATGAAGGATTGTTGGAACTCACTAAGGGTTAGCTGTATTTTGTCTGTCGAGTTGGAATATGAGGCGATGCTTTCGGAGTGTTGTTGCACGGTGACGGCGAGCTCCTTCACTTCCTGTGTGACCATGGCTATGGACTCTTCGAGGGCTTTGTGGTGCGTCACCATCCCCTCTGCCATTTGTCTCAATGAAAGCACCAAATTGATACGAACACCAGCGACACACTAAGCCTCAATCTGGGAGGCGAAGCTCTGACAGAGGGAAACGAGAGGAAGAGGTAGAAGAAGATGAAAGAGGGAAACAGGGAGGGAAAGAGGAGAATTAGGGAGAAGAGAAACTAAGAGGAAAGTTGAAGTATAACTGTTCTATTCTCATTAATGATAGCCACGCAATATATATAGTAACAGAAGCCTATTTCCCAACAGAAAATGAAACAAACAACTTCCCACGTGTAGTGAGAATTAAAGGAAAAAGCCGAACAGGATTGATAAGGGGGAGTGTGCCGAACAGCAAGTGCCGAACAGAAAGTGCTGAACAGAAAGTGCCGATCAGGATTAATAATAGAAAATGCCGAACTGGGAAAGTGCCGAACAGAATTTAGGGTGTGAAATGTAATTTGCACTTTCTGGTAAACCAAACCCACGTTGTCAAGTCTGGAGGTAATCCCGCAGCTTCAGAGGAGGCTGTACAATCCGGGTGCTCTTTCTTGTGATTGGAGACTCCATCGGTGCCGAAGTGTCCCGATTAATTAAGCCGGTAATAGTATGTTTGCCTCCTGACACAAATGCTTTTTGGTGACTAGTGTCTCTTAACTAGCACCAGAGGAAAAAGCATTCATTAGTGAAGTTAGGTATTCTCATTGGCAAGTAGCTTATTTTTAGGCGAAAAACTTCCTTATCCACTTAAAAACCAAGATCACCTCGGCATTTTTGGTCACCAAGGATATTTGTCCCTGAGGCCATCTTCTGGCCATCAAGTTCCTTTGTCAAGATTGACTCTTTTGTCATGCATAACATAGAAGCCTTGCAGTTGAATGTTCAAGAGTAAATAATATTTTTAACACTTCAATCTAGCTTAAATTTAAATTCATAGGCATCGAATGGAATTCCTTGAGAACAATGTCCTAACCTCTTGACTTTGTTATTGTAGGGCTAGGATCCTTGTAAAAATATCCGAATTTAGATATTATATCAACTTATCAATTCTTTAAATAAATATTAATTTAGATATATATAATTACTGTTGTCTATAAGAACAATTAGTTATGCCCTACCCATCAAAATATTCAATCAAAATATTCAATCATTCTACTCCTCCAAAGAGAGTTATCAGCCGCTTTTAAAAGAAAACTAAGAAGAAAAAAAATATACCAACAACTATGGGGAGAAAGTGGTAACAATATCCTTCCTCAACTATACTATGTGAGGGAGTAGAGCCCTTCGCCCATTGTGGCCACTGAGATTAGACCACACAAGACATGGCCACTATCCTTAGCGTGATAATGGCCCACATAGGGGAGATGACTGTTGCCACCAGAAGGCTCAATGATAGGATTGAGCATGGGCAAGCAAAGGCCAACCTACCACGAAAGTAGGAAAGGGCACTGGCTTCAAAATGTAGGTGCTGTCTGACCCAACCTGCCCATAGGCACTAGGTTCAACAAAGACCCTTTTAAACCAGGCAAATGCAAAAGCCATGGCCTCAAACTTTGTCACCCTAGAAGTGTCGCACAAGTGGCACAACCTTCAGTTAAAGAGACCTTTAAGGTGTGATCCAACAGTGACTCAACTAAAAACGAACCTCGATGAACAAAGCTCCCAAATGCGAAGCCCCATCTCAGCAAGCGTATACCACCCACACTGACCTGAAGACCTATCTTGACACTTACACACAGGTCTCGATGACTGAATTCAAGGAGAGGATCCAAAGAATTCAACAAAGGGTCCTTAAAGACTCAGGCTAAGAAAGTAGGATCACAATTGAGGCATGTTCTCCTTTTACTGGTTCTATCCTAGAGTGTTCCATGATGGAGAAGTTTAAAATCCCTTTGGCAGAGCAATATGATGGCACCTTGAATCATTAAGATCACCTTGACTACTTTTGCACTCTCTTGCGGTTCTAGGTACTTGATGATGCTATCATATGCCAATGTTTTTCGATGACTTGTAAAGGTGGCACGCATATCTAGTTCTACCGGCTCTAACCTCATATTATCCACTCCTTTAAGGCATTGTCTAACAGCTTAGGAGGCTCATTTTGCCTTAAGAAAGAGGCAAGAGAAGGATCCTTGGCACCATGATAATGCAAAACAACATTGGAACTAGAACCTGAAGAACTTTTTCTTTCACTTTGACATTGAGGTATGAGATTTTTCTAATCTTACTGATGACACATAGGTAGAAATCTTCTACAGTGCCTTATAGGGAGAGACTTCTACAAAGAGACAACGATAACGAGGACAGGAACCTTTGATGTGTTGGAAAATAGGATTCAGTCCTAAATCACTTAAGGAGAAGCCAATCAGATAAGGTTGGAGGAGTGAGCGACCAGGGACAAATTCAGCCCTCCTAAGAGGCACAATGTTGATGGACCCATGACTCCTAAGCCAAATAACCTTCACCTCATTGACCGACCTTACACCAGCATTGGATGTCACTCAATGACTCCTGACCCAACATTTTGATGCAAATCAAGGATAAGTAATACCTAAAGTGACTGAAGCTAGTCTGCCATCTAGAGTTGACAGACTAGTGAAAGTATTGCTTGATCCACCTTTGGCTAAGACAACACTGAAAATTATAGAAATCTCTATACAGTGATTGAAGCCGTCATCCAAGGGGGCTATTGAACAAGTCTACCTGAGGTGGCCAAAGGAAGCCCTTAACAGGAGTTGGAGATTCGATGCAAAAGTCACCGTGTAATAGGAAAGCATTATACTCAATAATGATGACCATAGCCATGTAACTTCCCCTACTTAGAGCCCTTATTGTAAGCACACTCATATTAGATTGAGAAAATGGTCACCATATGAGAAGGATATTGTTGATAATAGCAGTTCTAGAAATCTTTCTTTTTTTTCTTTTTAAATTTTGATGCATATTTTAGACATAGTTTGGCCCGGCAATAACTAAAGATGTCGAAAGGCCCACATTGTAATCTTAGCAATCAACTAGCCAAGATCAAAGGTATAATTCTTTTTTTTTTTTTTGGTAAGTAATGTGTAATTGTATGTTGATGTGTCAAAAAATTACAAAACCTTGTTCTATCACCAAATCTTACTATCAACTTGGGGTTAGAATAATGTAGTTAGGGTATCCTCTGAGCTTCCAAATAGAGATGTGGTAATCAATTATAACGCAAAACATTACATAAAGTAACAAAGAAAAGAATCCAATTATTAAACAGACTCTTACATCCTTAAATTCAAATTACAACGATCGTCGATAGATCTGTAACTGCTATTTCTTCCTATAATAGTCAATTCCAGCTTGCGTCAAATCGTGTCAGTGATTTGGTTAACCGGCTGGTCTCATCTATTGGGCACAAATTTCGAAACTTCCTATGGCTCTGTTCTCGCCAGATTAAATAAACTGAGGCTGCCAAGGTGAGGCAAAAGGATTGGCCTTTGATATTTGATCCTTTCCATTTTCGAGCTACCCATACAATATTAGAGTGCCAATCGCTGTACTACCAGTGAAGTCATGCGCAATGACTCAACTTCATCCAGATTCCGTTGGATACTGGGCATTCAAAGAAAAGATGGCTATGGTTTTCCTCTTCATTGTTGCGTAAAACACATATATTCGATTGATAGGCGGAACTAGTAATCTGAACCATAATGCTTAATCTTGTTCGAATAGCCAACTAAAGTGTGAATGCATGAATAGGAATGTGATGTGGACCCAAGAGAGGCCCAAACCTTTTTGTCTTGGATTCCACGAAATAATTTGTAGGTAGATCTGGCGAATAAAATTCCATTGGGGCTCTCACTCTATTTTATTACATCCTTCCTAGCTGCATCAGGGTTATATTTTGGCATAGTTTCTATGATGCTAACCACCTCCATGTCATATGAGTTGGGCCACCTCCAAGCTCCATGACGAATGATATCAAAGACCTTTGCATTCTAAAGGAAGACCAGTGACAGTCCTTATTCTCTCCATAAATCTATCACAAAGGGGGCCCATTAGATGCTAATTATCTAACTATAGAAATGTATCAGTACTGTCACCAATAATATAGCAAAGATTAGGTTAGAGTTTGGGTCTCAACTTCATTATTTTCTTCCATCCTTATGTCGCATTTTTTGGGACTTTAATGGTCTATATACATCGGTCTTTAACTTTGTTGATGTGTATCCATGTTGACCATATAGACTCAGGGTCTTTGATGATAATTCTCTAGAATAGGCGACTAATAAGAGCATTGTTTGAAACTAGGGGATCTCTAATACCTAGCCCGCCTTTGTTTTTCGGCTGGCACACCTCCACCTAAGGTACCTCTGTCATAATTCTTCCGTCGATAGAGCCGTTCCATAGAAGCCATCGAATGTGGCATTCAATAGTCTTCAACACTGATTTAGGAAGGATAAAATTAGAAGTCCAATAGTGGTGAACTGATGATAATATAGAGGAAATGAGTTGAAGTTTGCCCCCAAAAGATAACTGTCTGTTCTTCCAAATGGACACATGCTTCACGACCCTATCGATTAACGATTTGCAATCTACAACTGAAAGCCGAGTGGTGATAAGCGAAACTCCTAAATATCTCACCGGCAACTTGCCTAACCTAAATCCTATGATATCTTTTATCTCCTAAATTAGGGACTCTTTTCTGGAACAAATGAATATCTCACTCTTATCTTTGTTTGCTGTCAACCCCAAAAGAGCACTAAATTCTTCAAGGCATCCTTAAAGCAGTCTAACAGAGGTGGCTTTTGCTTTAGTAAAGAGGAGAAGGTCGTCTGCAAATGCTAATATCATGGTGCGGGTGGACTCACATTTCCAATGGTACTGGAAGTCCTAGTTTTGCCTAGCCTTTATATCAATAATGTTAGTCGCCTTATGTATTGGCATATTCTGTGACCTCGTAGAGCGTTCGATATCTACGCCATCATTCTTGCCTAGTAGAGCTTCCTTAGTTTCATGTCTGAAGGTCATACGTGTCACATTATCATTGTTCCCGCTTCTCTATCTTCTGTTCCAACCTTCCCCAGGACCTGCGCCCGATTTTTGCCTGAGGTGCCAAAGAGGTGCCCCGCACTCGATGGGAGTTTGAAGTGCCACCGAGGCACGTTTTCCAGAAGTGTGTGCTCGAGGTGCGCTCGAGGTGCCACCGAAGCGCATTTTCCAGAACCGGGGAGCTCGATAAGCGCTTGAGCGCTAGGCCACGAAAATGACTAACCCTAATTGGCGCCAGCCGCGCGCTCGACCGGCGCGGGCCTTTGGTATCTAACGGCTCTTTTACATTTGAACTCATTTGGGCTCCTCTATATATATGATACTTTCTTCTTCATCCCTAAGGTTTCTAGAATAGAAAATTGAGACACCAAAAGGCTACGTTCATTATTGCGTTTGTACTACTCAATCTGTAAATTGATTTTTATAGTGGATTTCTTCTCTGACAGTTAAAGCTCGGAGGGTTTTTTTTATTACCGTAAGTATCGAGTTTTTTCTTCAACACCAAAATTGTATCTTTTTGGTATTGCTTATTATCATATATTTTTATCTTTATTATTGTTGGCATTTAGAAATAAATATTCATTACGTGTATTGAATATTTAATTTTATACTGCTTTTGCTAATTGTGCACGGGGTCAAAATATTATTGTATAATTTGGGATAAAACGTCCTTTTTACTTGGTATCAGAGACTCACCCTAATCTGTGACCCCGATCTAGATGCATGCTAGTGAATCGCTATCTGTTTCTCCCTACTTTGATGGGAGCAATTATACTTATTAGAAGGTTCGTATGAGAGTTTTTCTCAAATCGATAGATGAGCGTGTGTGGGCACGCACTCAAATTGGGTGGACTTTACCCAAGAGTACCACGGGTGATGAACCAAAAGTCTTATCTTTGTGGTCTAAAGAAGAACCTAATACATGTAATTCGAATAGTAAGAGATTACATGCTATATTTATGATAGTGTCACCTGAAGAATTTAAGCGCATTTCTATGTGTGAGATATCAAAAGAAATTTGAAACATTCTTGAAATCATCCATGAAGGAACTAAATTGGTTAAAAACTCAAAATCGTAAATACTTACCACTGAGTTTGAAAAAGTATGAGTAAAAGATGATGAGACCTTTGATAAATTTTATACAAAATTAAATGACATTGTGAACTTCACATTCAATTTAGGAGAATGTATTCCTGAGAATAGAATTATTCGAAAAATTTTATGATCTTTACTTGAACGTTTTAGACCAAAAGTTACTGCTATTGAAGAGAGTAAAGATCTAGATAAATTAAAAATAGAAAAACTTGTTAGGTCTCTTCAAACTTATGAGCATAGTCTTCCTCAAGCAAAAAGGAACAAATCAATTGCCCTGAAAACTGTAAAGGAAGAGAAAGATAGTCACTCGGATAATGAGTCATGTAGTGGTGAGGATCTTATCATATTTGTCAAAAATTTTAAGAAATTCTTTAAAATATGAATAGCAAACGAACCTTCAAAGGAAATGATCCATTGTATCCTTTGATTAAGAAAGATAAAAAGGAAACTAAAGATTCAAAAAATAAGAAACCCCAAGGAATCTAATGCCATGAATGCCACAACTTTAGCCATATCTACAATAAATGTCCTAATTTCAAGCGTTAAAAAAGAAAAGCTTTAAATGTGTCTCTAACAGATGATAAAAATGATAAAAATCATGATGAAAAATCCTCTGAAGATGATGAAGTGAATTATATGGCATTCAAGACATCTATTATTAGTGGTGAAGAAGCTACCAGTGTGCCTCTTGAACAATCAGATTCCTTTCATGAAGAATCTGATAATAGTTTTGATTGTCTTTAAGAAGTATATGATAAACTGTTTAGGAAATATTTAAAAGTAAAAAAAATAAATAAAACCTTAAATAGTAAACTCATCGACCTAAAAAAAGAAAAGGCTAAAGTTATGATCCAATTGAATAGTGCCACAAAGATTCATCGTAAACTTGAAATGCGTAACAACTCCTTAATCACCAAAATTAAATCCCTAGAATTGGAGTTTGGGAATACTAAGAATGACATGAAAAAATTTCTAGTGGAATCCAAAAGTTTGATCATATGTTAGGTATTGGAAAATGTGCTGGAAATAAAACGAGTTTGGGGTATGCTGAGAAATTTTTCCCACACTACTCACAATCTAAGACTATTTTTGTTCCCGCCATGAAAATTCTACTAAAAAATACTAACACATCTAAAGTCACTAAGACCGTACCTTAACGTGTAGAGAAAAGACTTGGCTCAACTCTTGTGACTAATCTACACAGTCAAAAGGTCATGAACAAACTCACTAAAATTTA
Organism: Nepenthes mirabilis; assembly: GCA_025585075.1. Lineage (NCBI taxonomy): Eukaryota > Viridiplantae > Streptophyta > Magnoliopsida > Caryophyllales > Nepenthaceae > Nepenthes > Nepenthes mirabilis. The sequence goes on from JAODPA010055193.1 coordinate 8,772, forward strand.
CCAGTCACATAAAACAAGTACCTATTTCCACCAAAGACCTAAATAGTCCCCTTTTATGCCTAAGTTTGTGCATACTTGTCATGTATTTGGAAAAATTGATCATATTCGTCATCATTGTTATACCATGAATCTTTTGTACAACCAAAGATAAGGAATAAAGATGAACAAACTTGTTAATAACATTCAATAACTGAATGAACAAGTAAAAAGGTTGAATCAGAAAGTAAATTCAGGGAGAAAATATGGGTTAAGAAAAGTGAGCCGAAAAACTCTTCTAAAAATATTCATGCAATGTCGCTCATATTACCTTGAAAGCTCAAAATCAGTCTTTGTGGTATTTGGATAGTGAATACTCTAGACACATGCGTGAAAATAAAGTCATGTTCTTCTCGATGTCAGACTATCCTAATGGGACAATTGTCTTTGGTGATGGTGCTAGAGCTCCTATTCTTGGTCGAGGCCTAATCTGTATCTCTGGACTCTCAAAACCTTGTGATGTATTGTATATTTCAGGGTTAAAATCTAACCTTCTGAGCATTAGTCAATTCTGTGATGATAACTTTAAAGTCTGATTTTTTCAAGATAAATGTTACATCTATGATATAAATGGTTTGATTGTCTTAGAGGGTAAGAGAACTCCCGATAATCTTTATGGTTTCAAGCCAAATCACATTCTTGGATGTAACTCTGCTAAAATTGACTCTACAGAATTGTGGCATCAATGTCTTGGCCACTTAAATTTTAAAAGCCTATCGAAAATATTGATAAAAAGCTGTGTTGAAGGGCTACCAAAACTGCCAAATGTAAAACATCATATGTGTGGCCCTTGTCAATTAGGAAAACAAATTAGAACAAGTCATTCATCTCATAGTGATATCCACACATCGTGTCCTCTTGAACTGATACATATGGATTTAATGGGACATTTTAGAACTGAAAGTTTAGGGAGCAAAAAGTACATTTTAGTGGTTGTTGATGATTTCTTGAGACACTCTTGGATAGATCACATCTGAGAAAAGTCTGACACATTTGATCACGTAAAAATTTTCTGTAAAAAACTCACAAATGAAAAAGAAACTTTTATCATTAGAATCTACACTGACCATGGAAAGGAATTTAAAAATTTTAATTTTGAAAATTTTTGTAATGAAGAAGTAATTCATCATGAATTCTCATCTCCCATCACCCCTCGACAAAATGACATTGTTGAATGCAAAAATCGGGTCATTCATGAAATAACTTGAACTATGATGTAAGGTAAGGATGTTGCCATGCACTTTTGGGGTGAGGCTATGAGCACGGCTTGTCACATAATCAACTGGGTCTACCTAAGACTCAGGATAGAAACAACACCATATGAATTGTGGAAAGGAAAAAAACCTAACGTTAAGTATTTTCATATCTTTGGGAGTCAATACTTTATTTTACGAGATAGGGAAAACTTAGGTAAATTTAATTCAAAAAGTGATGAAGGAATATTCTTGAGATATTACCTAACCAGTCGAGCCTATCGGGTCTACAATTCTCACATTTTAAAGGTATGGAATCCATCAATATTGTTGTGAACGACCTCATGAGCATCCTAAAAGTCGCGACCGTTCTGATGAAGAGGTTGATCATATTGAATCTTCACCAGACACAACATTTCCTGATATGGCGCAAACAACTCCTAATTCCCTTCCTACAAAGAAACCTTCTACCAGAGTTAAGCTAAATCATCCAAAAGACCTTATGTTAGGCGATTTGAGTAACGATATGAAATTGTGCCACTGTGTTCTAAACCAACTCGCTTATACCTGTTATATTTCTCACATCAAACCCAAAAAGGAAGAAGAGGCCTTGTCCGATGAGGCTAGACTAATGCCATACATGAGGAATTCAATTAATTTGTAAGAAATGACGTGTGGTCCTTGGTTTCCCGTCCTACACGTACAAATGTAATTAGGACCAAATAGATCTTCAAAAACAAAATCAATGAAAATGAAAATATCACTCGAAATAAATCTCACCTTGTTGCTCAAGGATATACACAAGTGGAAGGCAGCGACTATGACAAGATTTTTGCTCCTGTGGCTTGTCTCGAATCTATACGTATTCTTTTGTCTATTGCGTGTACCATGGGATTTAAATTGTATCAAATAGATGTAAAAAGTGCATTCCTCAATGGTCTCATCCAAGACGAAGTATATGTAGAGTAACTAAAAGATTTTGTGAACCCTGCATTTCTAAACCATATGTATAAATTCAAAAAGGCCACATACGGACTCAAGTAAGCTCTCAGAGCTTGGTACGAGCGCCTCACCTCGTATATTAGTGATCATGATTTTGTTAGGGGCAGTGTTAATAAAACTTTATTTATAAAAATGATCGAAAAATATATATTGGTAGCCCAAGTTTATGTTGATGATTGTCACGAACCCGAACCAAGCAGGTCAATTTAAATAATTTATTATAATTTCTAAAATCTAAAAATCCCAATTAAATTTTAAAGCCAATAATACCAAGTCCCAAAATTCGGGTGTGGCAAACCAAATATACTTAACAAAATTAAAATCCTCACAGGACCTCATCGAACAACCGTCCGAGCAAAATAAATACGACCTGCTCTCCAATCATCGTAAGAGAG
>JAODPA010055204.1:0-11406 GCA_025585075.1 Nepenthes mirabilis
ATTATCCATTTTAAAATATATCATTAATGTTAATACAATAAACTCCTCCTGTCTCTACATTGAGCAAATCCATATACCAACACAAAGGGAAAGGGAATACTGATGGGGCTCAACAAAACCACAAATTCTCTTCAAGCATGATCACAAATCACCCACGACTACTTACAAATTAAATTTGAAAATGTCAGGAAGATGCAGAGGACGTCGATCAGTACAATCGTTAGGGGAGTAGATTCCATTACTACGACGGCTCAGCCACCATCTCGCACTCAGGTTAGATCCCAACTCCAAAGTGAAAATGGTTACGGCCGAACGCCAGCAGGATCACAGTCGCGAGGAGAAACCCAGCCTGCAGACTAGTCTTGGTGTGCCGCTTCTGGGGGTGGAGCATCTGGCAGTTGGGCAGCAAATCCCATGTTTTCCGGCATTGCCATCACAACAGGATCCTCTGTGAACAAAGCTCTGATGAACGACGGAGTTCTAAGTGGCCGGCGGCCGGTCATTCTCGGATACACATCCTCAAGAAAATAATAGGCATGGCCGGCTATCATGCCCTGGATCCCCAAAAAACAAAGGTCAAATCAATGGATGAATGAAGGTGGAATGAGGTTAGCCACCCTTGGACTATCGAATATATCTCAATAATAACTAAAAGGTGTCCTCATGATTGACACCCGTCAAAATGAGTATCAAGGTTGACACACTATTACTATTAGAATAAGTCATATATCTACGATAGAGTAATCGACATTCGAGTTGTGAAAACAACCTTATACATAATATAGGATGAGGCTATGTACAATTAACCTGAAGTAGTCCAACCTTTTTACAAACGAGAATTTCTTATATCAAACACACCGAATAGGCCCATTAGTATGGATAGACAGATGAGACGTCATATCATCCAAGCTATCCCAAAATTGTTTGTGCTGAGAAATTGCGTTTCAAAGTGACTCATTTCAATCAATTACTTTGGTTCAAGCTAACAAATAAGTGATCTTAAAAGCTGGAAGGATAATTTGAAGACATTCATTCTATTTGGACTATGGATGAAAATATTGATACCGGTCCCAGTTGAATCAGTATTAAATGTATCCAGTGATACAAATTGGTGAGCAAATATCGGTTAGTATATCGAAAATTATGTATTGGCGACATTTTCAATGTTGACGGTTTATAACGATATACAGTAGGCAACATTATGCAATTTTGTTTTGGAATGGAAAAATATTGGTATCGACAGGCCTTATACCGATATAGACGGCCGATGTTTTACATATCGGGTCTGACTAAAATAAAGAGTCTTGGTTTTTGGTCGTCTCGCTCCTCAGGTTTTTGAGGATGTGCTTGTACAAGCTGATTTGGTTTGACTGCAACAAAATTCATGTTGGTCTTATATTTTTCAATAGCCCGTGCCAACACAAAAGGCTTCTAGATTGTAAGTCTAAGAAGAGTCAGATATATAAACCCTTACTAATATATTGCAAAGATATTATCTTAAAAGTTTGAATTTCTAGCCTTCTGGTCACAATATTTTCTGTGTCTTCTAGTCCAAGATGGAATATATTAGTCTCTTCTTGTACAATTGCACTATCCCATTGTTATAGGTGTATCTGCAATGTGACACTATAACACCATCATGGAATGAAAATTGACCAATCTTTTAATACTAATTGATATTCATCGGTATAAGAAGAGCTAATATATATCTCTCAATTTTTAATATATGCTTTTTCATATTTTGAATTACCATATAATTATTTATGCATATTTTATATTTGAGAGAAATCACATAACCTATATTCAATTTCTAACTTCTTGGTTTTAATATTTATGCATGTAATCTATTTGTAAGAAAATATTAAGAATTACTTCAACTATCTTGATTTTTATAATTTCTATACAAATACTTCTACATACTTCTGTGAATAGTAACGAATGGCCTTTGGCTATGTAAAAACAATCATAACCTGAATTTCAATATTTACCAATTATTAGTAAGGTCATCACGAATTATTGGTCTTTTTTGGTATGATAACATAATTTTAACATGTTTTATATATTTGCATAGTTGGCATGATTTATGTTATTGTACAGATTTTGATAAAAAAATGATTCATTAGTATTTGACTTTTGCACAGTTTATCGAAAAAGGATATTATCGACTTTTTGGATTTTTAGTCATTATATAATTCTCGCATGCTTCGTTGATATATATTCACATATAAAAATATATATACCTTACTAAACGTTTAGCTCATTCTTACCATAATTTTGCTAGCCTTTTAGATTAGATTAGAAGGTTTGGATCATCTTATTAGATATCAGAATTAGGATGTAGGATGTTTGTCAAATCAGTTTTTAGGGTACTTCAATATTTTAATGTATTAATGCTTTGATGTAAATAGATGATACAGAAATATAGTTGTTTGTTGATGTTTCGATTTATTTTGGTATTCAGCTAATATTTTGTTTTATTACGACTGGCATTTGTTTCCAACCGTCAGCCAATAATTTAGATATGATGATTATGTTTTAAGTTTGATTACAAATTTTTGGGAGTTTAGTTTTTGATATTCTGATTTTCAATTGAGATGATTTTCCTTCCGTATGGATTGAGCTCATCTAGTTATCAATGTTTGGAGCTACTTTCACTTGTGTTTTTTGGGTCATGCGATTTTAATTATTAAATATTATTTGAGCAGTTAACAATATTTGAAACAGGTTTATATCCTAGTGTCGGTTCGGGTTTAAGCTGGTGGAATAAATAATTGATATTTTGAGTCTTATGAATATAAGTTTGATTTAAGTTAACAATAAATTAAGGAATTAATAAATTTGATTTTCAGACGGGGACATGATGGGCATCATCTTCATATGTTAATTAGCAAATTTGACGATCTAACAAATAAACAACAGAATGAAAATATAGCCCTCAATATGTAGCTTACAACTATCAAAATTACAAAATTTCAAAAATCACCAGGATTTGACAAAGCTTGAAACAAATTTGATAAAATGAACTGACAGATCAAATATTTGAAATGCTATTATCAAATACTTTGTTGTGTGTGTGTGTGTGTGAGTGTGCAGTTGCTGGGCGAGGGATTGGTTATGTTGGAGCTATACCAGTATACCACCGTCTAGTTTCCTTGGCTTTGTTATATTAGGATTGTGATTGTTGTACACTAAAATTTAATAATGGAAGATGGAATTACTCCAAATTTATTAATGTAAAGCAGAAAATGGTGAAATTGGTCAATGAAACTAAAACCTTCCATTCAGTAAAGACATTATAATTTTGTTCTAGAAAAAACCCATCACTATTAAAATATTAGCCAAATCTCAATATTGCAGGCAAGTAGCTAATTAATTTATCACCTTCCTCCTACCTCACTCTCTCCTCAAGATTGAAAAATTCACATGAATGAAAATATCGACATCAATTGTGACCATATCTGGTAATGCATATGGAAATCTAATAAAATAGGAAAAAAAATTTCTTATAACTACATCAAAAGTCAGTTATACACTAAAATTTAATCTTTTTAGTCAATTTTATCAAAATTAATATTGATATCCTTCTAAATTATTAAAAAGGATTTCAAAACTTTTGAACCATGTATTTTTATAATTCCACAAAACATATGGATATAGGATTTTAGGTATATTTTAAAATGTTTGGATTAAAACTTTCAAGAGCAAAAAATTGGCAGGTATATATTGGCCTATATTTAGTATATTGGCTTATATATAGGTCATATCAACCGATACAGTGATATATAAAATATTTTTTGGTATTGAAAAAAATTGGGATCAGGGTCACATGATGCCAACGCTGATACCTTCATCCATGGAATTGAAACCCAAGAAGTAATATATAAAAGCAGTAAGTTTACTATATATGGCAAGTCTTACCCATGGAAGATAAGCTGCAGTGAAAGTAAAGAGTCCCAAGAAACTCATATGAATAAATGGGTTTTGCTTGCTCCACACATACACCTGTAATTTCATTAAAACAATGTTTCTCACGAAACAATTCCTACGACATTAACCTCAACAAAAAAAAGCTTCCATTTACATGGCACAAAAAAATATATATACCAAAAGAAAAAGCAGATATATAACAAAAAAGGCCAAAGAAAACTTACCATCATAAATGTCAAAGAATTGCTAAGGAATATGATTTTTGCAAAAGACGCGGACACATACGGTATCATTCCACCAACAAGCACGATTCCAGTCAGAACTGTTGCACCGAACAAGAGCATGTAAAAGAAATCGGCGGTTCTTCCCCTGAAGGAGTTTTCTTCTAGAAGCTTACAATAGCGGCCGAGAAAGAACATGTGGAAAAGGAAGTCCAAGTCTGGTGGAACAAAATTATCAAAATGTTAGACAACAGAAATGGAGAAGATCGATGAAAAAAAGAAAAAAGAAAAAACATAGGGCATTGCTGAGAATCAACATGTCAATGAATAGTAAAACTTGAATCTGATTACATTTTAACATTATTCTTAAGTCTCATGCTCAAGAAATGAAATATTGATATGCAAATTATTGGATTTTACTATAAGGCATTACCAGGGAGGCATATCTAATTATTATAAGGTATTAAATGGACCATTTTAATGCAAACCCCAAAGCATCAATCTTATCTGATCATCCTCGCAAAAGCAAAGCACGTGATATTGTCGCTTCCCCCCCTTTTATGAGATAAAGCCATTCTAAGGATCGTCAAAATTATCACAAAAATTTTCACAATTTCATAATACAAAATTAAGCATCATAACTTGGCTATATGCATACTTAAAGGTTTTTTTTCGAAGAACTTGGAAGCAGTGTCTCTTCCTTCACCTTTATCTCTTTTCCTTCATGAGAGTTAAAGAATTTGTGTGGAGTTTTTCAAAAAGGCTTCTTAAAACAGATGTCAAATAATAGGTAATTATATCATTCATAGGATAGAAAGAGTACCTATCCCTTAAATACAAAAATTTCATTCTCTCCACCAAAGATTAAGCTAATTAAGAAAATAATTTCTCTAATAGAATATAACAAATTCATAACATTTATTCATTTTACTAAATTGCTAAATGAGTGCCAAGTCAGATGGGATAATTCTAACACCTTCAATCAGCAAATGCTTTTGCCCCAAATTTTGAAGGCCTGACACAATAAGCTTAATTCTCCAACTAAAACCAATCTCTTCTTGAATGGCAAAAGCAGGATCTCAGATATCCTTTTTTCTATTTTTAACAAATTCTTACCTTGTTTGAGAGTGTTGTTTGATACTCAACGGCAAATGAAGTTAACATCATCATATTCATGGTTAATACAGCAAATCTATAAGGTCAGTTAAGTGATTCAGTTTGGAGACTAAGCTGACGATTAAACCAAATCCCTAATACAAATTCCAGAAAATTTCGACCAATGCCAATGCAAAACAAATCAGAGATACAACCATTAGATAGAAATCCAATGCTGTTATAGAATAGAACAAACTTATATCATAATAGAGAAGCTGATGCAGCATCAAATGGCTCAATGCAAGTAGGAAAAGTAAGGATTAAAAAGGAGAAACAAAGGAAAATTACCCATTTTCCTGAAGTACAAGAAATTTGTGATCAGCCGCCAGAATTGATATTGTTTCATCACCAGCTTAGGGTTCAAGTACAGTTTATGAGGAGAGATTAACTGCAAACATATATAGGCATCACCAACGTTAGAAACAAATAAACACCCGTAGTGAAAAAAAAGAACCAAGCTCTTAAAATCCAATGAAAACATTCATGCACACTTCATTTTAAGCACAGATAGTAATAAACTTACACACTTTCAAAAATTTTCAAAAATGATGTGAGGCAATACAGGACTGCCCTCCCAAGGCAGCAGAACCAAATCATCCAAAATCGAAAACCACTAGCCCTCTCACAAAGCTAAGCTAGTACTTGAAAATGGTGGAAATCAAACCGCAATACAACAACCGAATCGAACAACTCTGAAACCAATTCAGTCAAAATCCCCTCAAAATGAAAAACCTAGATGCCCAAATCATAAAATTTAAACCTAATTGACATAGAAGTCGAAAACCCATTAAAATTGTCTACCAGGAAAATCAAATATATATGCATATATTGAAAGAAATTAAACAAAGTGCATAAGAAAAGAGAGATCATACATCGAGGGAACAGCTAACAGTTGTGACAAAAGCAGCAGTGAGATAAGACCGAGTGATTATGGGCATCTGTCTGTACCACTCTTCAACTGCTTGCGCCATTTTATTCTCTCAGATTTTGTTAATTTGTCAAGGTCCGAAATCCCTAGATCGAACTCTCAAACAGTTGGAGAGAGAATCATGTCTCCAGAGAAAAGGAGGAGAAATGTACTCGTCGAAGGTCTGAATCGTCAACGTCGACATCACATAATCTTTCTTTCAATTATTTTATCCNGAAGGTTACTAAGTTTTAAATTTACATATATTAAATCAAACTCTATTATTTAAAAAATGATACAAAAATGTTTGATAAGTATTTAATCCAATTTTTTATAATCAAATTGGTTAATCTACGATTAAAATTTTCAAATTAATTTTGCTATTTTTCAGATAAAATATTTTTCCTCCCTCAATTCTAAAGTTTTTTTTTTATTTTATTTTTTTCATGGAAAAAACTCTTTTTTTTTGGTAATCTCAAGGCCCAATTGTAGCCTAATCCACCCACACTACGGGGCCACGTCCATACTGATTAAAAGGTTTCTAAGTAGATAACTCGTAGCCACGTGGCAGAATTCTAGGGCACAATTAGAGCAACGGGCAGGATGGTCAGCGGAGCATCTCTCCTCTCCCCTGCCCACCCACCCAGACCGTTATCCGATGCGTGACAAACTCCCCTGAAATTTTCGAATTTCTTCATCGCGAATTTTCAACCATGAGCGCTTGCATCACAAACCTCACAACTTCCATAATCAGTACCACCCATAATCACAGGAGCCAGAGATTCCGGCCAATTTTGGCGACGCAGGAATCTTATTCCTGCGAAGAAAACCGGAGCAGCAGGCGTAAAACTGTCTCTGTCCTACTGGCGACCTCTCTGATAGCAGTCGGGCTCAATGGTGCTCCAGCGGCGCTAGCTGAAAAATGGGGCACGAGGTCGTTTTTATGGGAGCATTTTTTCGAACCGGATCTGTCGCCGGAAGATGCAGCTGACAGAATCAGGCAGACGGCCGACGGGCTGCATAGCCTTCGGCATATGTTGGAGACCATGTCTTGGAGGTATGTCATCTTCTACATTCGCCTGAAATCGGCATACCTTAAGAAGGACATGAAGGCTGCGTTGTCGACGGTGCCGGCCGGCCGGAGAAGATCTTACATTGATACGGCTAATGAGCTGATTGATAACATGGCTGAGGTATGTTGATTCCTCCTCACTCTTGTTCTTTCGATTGTTTATGTTTGACTTGGTTGTGTGGTATCAAACCAATTTCCTTTCAGCTTACTCAAATGCATTTTTTAAAAAATTGATCGGTGTTATTTGGTGACATGGGCGTTTCTTTTCATACTAATGTTGGCGCAAAGCTCGCGGAAGTCACGGTGACCGGTCGGACAAAGTCACTCGGACAGAACACAGAGAAACCGATAGAGAAACAAGAGATAACACCAAGAGTTAATGTGGAAGTACCCTCCTTAAACTGAGGAAAAAACCACCAAAGAATAATACACTATGTATAATGATTACAGCCTTTAGCTACACAAGCACAAAGACAAAAGAATCACAAGTGTTTAATCTCTCTCTCTATCCAAGTATTTCTCTCTCTAGTCTCACAAAGTGGTTGCTCCAAAGGCACAGCCCACAACTCACAAAGCCTTCTCACTTGATGATAATAAATGATCTCAACCACCCCATATATATATACATGTAAATAATATATATATATTCAAAAAGGCTAGGAGGCTACCCTAGCACTAGGCTGGCAGGCGGCCTGCCAGGCGCACGCCCAGCATGCCTGCAACACCTTGGAAGTTGTGGCCGCATTTATTGCTGCTGCAGATCATTAATGAGAGAAAAAAAAAAGTCAACGCACACGTGGATGGAGTCCTCGTCCAAGTCCCCAGATATCTCTCGGACATGGTGCCTTGAAAGAGTCCTCGTCCATCTGTTCCATGGAGTCCGCGGACATACCACTCGGGAGTGACCCCAACAACTAAAACACAGATTTTGTAAAAGCATACGTGTTGAAATGGTAAAATCAGACTTACCAAATGCAAGCTCTGATAAAATCAAGGCACAATTATAATTTATCCCAGGAACCCTAAATATCATAATTTGACTATTTAAAATAAATAAATAAAATCTTTTTTGCCTCTGGTGCTTGATTATTAATTTTTTTTTTTTGTAAAGTCAATGTTTTATTGCTTTGCATACTAAGAGCTCATGTTTCTGTAAATAAATGTAGTTTGATTTCTATGTGAGGACGCCGAAAGTGTACGAGTCATATGTTTTCTATGAGAAGACTTTGAAATCAATCGACAGTCTGGTGGCATTGCTAGCTTAGTCGACGTCGAAGTTGCCAGATTATTTTAGGTTGGTTCTGCAATTCATCATCCCCATCCCCAGCAAATCTGCGGTACAGCTCATGAACATCTGTTGACAAGCTATGTTTATGCAGATTTCCATTTGTTTTCATAGATGCATGCATGAAAAGATTTGTGTATATATATATATATATATTCATGTGACGGGTAAGTAGAGGAAGAGGTGATTTCAAATTCTGCTGTGGTCTACGAGAGTTTCATAACTTGTAAACAGAAGTTCACCATCAAGCATCAGTTGACTGGCAGCTCCTTTTAGTTTAAGTGACTTATAAATGCATATTGATGTATAATTAAATAATATTGATTTTAGGGTCTAGATAATTTTTAACACGTAAGTAAACCTACAGCTAAACGAAGGCTTAGGAGGTAGGGCAGGTCTGGCTAAGGCCCAATGTGGCCTTGGTTTGACATGCTAGATACTTATGTGATAATAATAATTAGTCAGATTTTATAACTGAAATATATTAGAAAAAGAGATACTGTATCGATAGTGGGACTTGAAAATGCGAAATTGAAAATCTAGAGACAGTGCTCAGACATTTGGTGAATCAGAGCAAAAGCCAAAACACTTTTCACACACAGATTATAATCTGAACCGAACACGTAATTTTAAGGCCAAGTACACATTACAGAAAACAGCACACCATAGGAAGCTTCTCTTCAAGCAATTACACCACAATCTTCACAAACGCCCCAAATCAGAGACTCCAATGACAAACCGTGGGTAGTTTCAGGATCGCGAGATGGCCACCGCCGACAACAGGATTAGCAGAACGAAGACAACGATCCCCACAAAGGAGCCGATCAACGATCCAGAAATGCGCTCGCAGAAACTGTTGTACTGCTGGCATATGGCGAACCAATTGGCCGAGGAATTCCCTTTGTGAGCCAAGTATACAATTGCCGCCGCAGCTGACGCCCCAGCCGTCAAAAGTGCCAACGCCGCCTTCACGGAAATCACCACCAAACATGAATCCAAGGTGGTAAACTCACCACAATATGAGGATTACTCATTGGTTGATTAATTTCAATGAGGCAATTTTTGTACTTGTCGAGCTTATGGGTAAAGTTTAAGCTATAAAAATTTTAAGAGATAAAATTATTTTGTAGATCATCGAATAATTTTAAATACAAAATTAAATATTGTAACATGCCTGGATTTATGCTTATTATTTTTTTTAGGAACTTAAAATCGGTTACTCTATCCTCACCTTAAATTTTTTTTTTTAATTGGAGTTGTAGAAAATTTTATGAAGAAATTGGTGTACAATTTTTTGGGTGGCTGAATTTTAAATCAAGAAAAACTAATTGGGAAGTTAAGAAATTTTCATTTATTTAAATTTAGAAATGGCCTAATATTATTCAGATTATACATTGACTTTACCTTACATAAATATCATTTTTTCTATAAAAGATCAAATTAATACATAAAATAAATTTTTTAATAAAATATAATAAAATCATATTTATCAAAAAATTTTAATCACCCTTATTGCACTATCCCATTGTTATAGGTGTATCTGCAATGTGACACTATAACACCATCATGGAATAAAAATTGACCAACCTTTTAATACTAACCGATATTCAGCGGTATTAGAAGAGCTAATATCTATCTGCATCAGTATCAAAAGACCCTAACATTAGAAAGATATCCTGATATGTCACTGATTTTTTTTTTTTGGCTCCACTTTGTTATTGGGAACTTTAATTCAGACAATCTTGGAATACATAAATCTTCTAAGAAGACTAAATTTACATGTTTCATAAAGATATAGAACATACATAAATCATAAAATTTTGGAAAAATTTTAAATAACCTAAAAGATTATCAATATTAAATTTAATAAAATTACCTGAAAGTCTTCAAACAGATAAATGAATGATTAAATATTTTAATATAAAAGTCACGTATGATATGGTCATGACAACATAAAACTTGTGTCCGTGACATCCGATACCAATACAGTCACGATCAATATCGATACAAATAATTTCATCCACAAACACAATTAAAACACCCACCCATCTTATCAGAGGATGAATAATCTCAAGGAGCCAACGCAGAATAAATAGCATAATATTAGAAAGGTTTAGGCAGAAAGGTACCAGGAGATCAACCCAGGGACTGGCTCCAACAAGGATAGAGAAGCCCAAGAGAACCTGCAGCAGAAACAAAAGGAAATATAGACCGATATTTGAAGTTCCGGTGGATATGGATAAGTATCAATATTTTTCAATACCATGAAAATATCCTTGAAATAATGTGTATTCTCAATAGCATTTCTCACATTAGGTTCAACTTTAATTCCCCTCTAAATACATGTAGGAGGCCAAAACAGGAAAATCTTCCAGCAGAGATTGATTTGCTCACCTGATTTAGTGAATGGATATCCCATCTCCCATGAAATCTACTCTATTTTTTCAATCAAATATGGTAAATATTGGCTATATTTGTCACTCTCCCCATTTTTTCACTTTCTCCAACAATAGAGTAGTTGCATGACCGATTAATCACAAGTTTGAGTTATAAAAATATCCACTTATAAGGTAAGTGTAAGGTTCAAATTTAAATTTTATTCTAATCATGATTAATTAAATTAATATAATTAAAATTGAGATCAAAAAATAAAAAAAATTTGGTCAAAAGACAAAGTTGGACTGAATCACATTGGGTTGATTGATGCCCGACCGGCGCCCGACACGCCCATGTGTGGGATGGATTGAGTAACCGCACCTAATGGACGTATGATCGACGCCTAAGCGCTTAAGCATGTGTTTAATTCATGATTTAATGACTTTATATGTAATAAATTCCA
>JAODPA010055215.1:0-11396 GCA_025585075.1 Nepenthes mirabilis
CGATTGGGGGCGGAAGGAAGGACGGGGTGGATTCTGATGGAAGAGGAACGGCGCACGGACGGAGGACCGGCGCCATGGGCGCTGGTGAGGAGAAGGGAGGCGGGACGCAACGAAAATCAGCAAGTTTGAAAAGAACAGGGAAAAGAGAACGAGGAGCTTCTCTCTCTAGGGTTGAACAAAGCACAAGCTCTTTCTTTTGGAGATCCAAAAGATCCAATGCACTATGTTCTTCAGCGCTTTCTTTTGGAGAAGGCAACGCAGCATTATGTTTGCTCCATCGACAAGGACCTTCGGGTTTCTTTATTTGACTTCCTTTACTCCTGCTGGAATTTTTGTTTTGACTCTACTGGGCCATCTGGTGCTGCTCTCACAATCTCCCGGAATGAATAGACTGGAGTTTGGTCGGCCCTGGTGGGCTGCTGGATGGAGCAATCGTGCTGCTGTTTCTTCTTGCAGATGGCGGGATGGTCCTGCCCAGTGGTGGGCTGATGATGGTGTGCAACGAACCTGATGTGGAGCTGGGATGATGTTGCATGTCTGCGTGGGTGCGCCAGTTCTGCTTCTGCAATGATGCTTCATCCTTCTTGGCTGGTGCTGACCTGTCTGGATTGAGCAGCTCCTGCTTTCCCATAATTTCATTGCCTGTCTGGACTGTTTCCTTTTTGTGTTAATGTCCCACTGATGTGGTTTGTTGCGGCTGATATCCGGCTTTGGTTCACCTAGTGGAGCAGGTTCGGCCCTTGGCTGGCTTGAAGATCCATTTTGGTTTTAAAGTTGTAGCTGTTGGTGACTGGTTTGCTACTTGTTTACCACTGTACTGCCCTTGGATTGGCATGATTAGTTTAGGATCTGCTCTATTGATGTTGGAGCTTTTTGAGTGTATTGAGTGAATACCAGCATTTTTGTTTCTCTGTTGGTTTCATAAGATGTATCCATGTGCTCGGGGCTTGCCCTAGCGCTTATGGTTTATCCTCAAGTGGGAAAAACACTTGATGATAAATCATTACTTGTAAATTTTTCTCCCATAAATCCAAATCACTTACTTACCAAAAAAAAAAAAAAACTCCTGCTGGAATGATGTGACTGATATTACAAAGAACAATTTCAAATCATCCTTTCCGTTGGAGGAGGAATTTCTTAGCGAATCCTCGGGTGCTTTTTCCGAAGCTCTTCGTATGTTGATGGTTGCCACAACCTTCAAACCGCATATAGATTCCTTATCTTCGGATAGGAAACAAAGTCTATTTGAGTTTCTAAGAGTAATGCTGAAAAGGAATTCGGATTTTCAGTTTGATTTATATAGCGATCTAGATGGTTTAGTGTTAGGCCTCCAATCTTGTGGAAGCCCCAATCGTTCACAACTGCTGAAGGCCAGCCGTGTTGTGGGGGAGACTTGCCTTCTCGATAGAATGGAAAATGTTGGTACATGGATTCAAGCTAAATAAAGGAGGAAGAGGAAAGTTTCCCCCAAGCACTCAATGTCATCTTCGGGTTCGACTCTCGGTCTTTAGTGCCTGAAGGCCGCAGTGGATTCATAGATCTTGGAGATCGAATATTTTTGAAGATTTTATTTCTTAATGACTTTGTCATGGTTTTTGGGTCTCCCAAGTTCCTATGTTTCTTTCCCCAAGTCGGCATAACACTTGATAAAGAACATAATTTTTGTACAATTTTTTTATTTTAATGCAATTAATTACTTAACAAAAAAAGAGTTACCTGGTAAACTGTCGAGGAGCAGTTGAGGCGGGTATAACTCAGGCCTATGCAAATCTTTTTTTTTTTTTTTGTTAAGTAATTAATTGCATTAAAATTTAAATAAAATATACAAAAAACTATGTTCTTTACCAAGTGTTTTGCCGACTTGGGAAATGAAACATAGAGATAAGGGAGTCCCCTAAATCCATGACAAAGGTCAGTAAGAAAAAAGAATACAAATTCGAAATCGGCATTTAAAACCCAAATCCAAATTGGCACATGATACGCACGTCGAAATCAGCAATTGAGTCGCTTGTCAAGGTCGGCATACTCAAGTCCAAATCGGCACTTGAGATGCCTAGTCAGCAAAGCCAAACCCGCCTCCTGTCCAAATCGGCATTTGCCAGGAATTCTAATTTGGCACTTTAAACGCAATTCGAACTCGGCACTTTACTTGCAAACCCAAATCGGCACCCCCAAGTTCAAAACGTCTATTTGGAATGCCATGTCAGCTAAGCCAATCCGGCCGCCTCAAAACCATAAATCCAAATCGGCACTTTAGACCCTAAACGAAATCGGCAATTACACGCAAGTCCAAATCGGCAATTTGAAGCGAGTCCAAATCAGCACCCTCCAATCCTCTTCGGTAGTTAACGTGCCAAGTCATCAGAAACCAAACCGGTCTCAATTCTAAAACGGCGATTGGGCGGCAAATCCAAATCAGCAATTTGCATGCAAAACAAATCGGCATTTTGCAGGCAAGTCCAAAGCCGGCCACCTCCAGACCAGAAGGGAAGTAGAAGTGCGAAGTCAAACCGGCCTCATAACCAAACTTCAATCCCAAAAAGGTGAAGGACATACCCGTTCATCAAGGCCAAAACGATCTCAATTCGACAACAGCAATTGACAGGTCAGCGTCCAAAATCGGCTTCTAAGCCAAAACGGCAGAATACATGAAACCGGCCACTGCAAGTCCACATCAGCAATTCTAAATCGGCCATGTCTCTACTTGAAATTAAATCGGCCAATTCCCACAACCTGGCAACACACATGTAAGATCAGCGAAACCAAACCGGTCTCAAATTGAAATCTGTAATTTACAGGCCACGTCAGCAGTCCAATCCAACTACATAACCAAGTCGGCAATAGATAAGGCCAAAGCGACCTCAATTCGACACCAGTAGAAAACATGAAACCGGGCCTCTAATCCAAAATGGCGGAATACTTTTTTTTTTGGTAAGTAAGTTTAATGAATTAAATGGAAATAAAAATTACAAAGACGATGTTCTAACTCTAAGTGTTTTGTCAACTTAGACTTAGAATAACGAGTTAGGGCATACCCCGAGCATCAACATGAACATGATCATGAAACAAGTTACGGTAACCTCACCAAGGTGAGATTACCAATATCGTCCATACAAGTTTAAAAAACTAAAATACACAAAACTAAAATGCCACGTAAGTAGCATCAAAATGGGAAACTCCAACCACATCTACATATTTGACCCAGGTAGCACATGAGAACCAGCGACCCACTCCAAATATGCCACCGATTCAGTCGATGCGAACAGTAAACCATTCTCAGCATCCACCATCATCAGCCAACCTCATCAGCAATCTGCCGATCCCCATAACAGCAGAGACTATGTATCCAAGGGATCAGCCAACATCACAGCAGACAACTTATCCCATCACCTGCTGCATCTAACGCAACAACATATTAGCAGAGAGCACGAAATGGGTTCAGCAATAACACAGGCGAAGCAGCTGAACACAGCAGCAGCTAAATCCGATCCACCTTCAATACTTAGGAGGCAGACATAGCAGCTCCACCTGAAAAGATCTTTGTCTATGGAGCAATCAATCTTCACATATACAACAGCGAAAAAGTGATAACCACATCACCACAGCAAAGCAGCTCCATCACAATCCCGCTGCAGCCAAACAGCAATTACAATCAGAGAACATCTGGCCTGTAGCCAGTCAAACTGCAGACATAGGAACCAGAAATAACAGCGGACAGGGAGCCAGCCGAAAACCGACCCAACAGCCACCATAACAGCGATACTGCCCATCTCCATAGGAGCATAAGCATTTAATCCAAGGCTAGAACCAACAAACTAGCAGACAGCATATCCATACCTGCTGCATCAAGGTAGAGTTTGCAACTCAACAGAGAAACCTTTACCAAAGGAACAAACAAGCTTCACATTAATATCAGCAAAAAAATATGAAACCGGCCATGTCAGCCACATCGCCACTTCAAAGCAGCTACATCACCATAACACAATCCCACAACAACCATACGGCAATCTCAAACAGAGAAGGGGCAAACACCTTCATCAGCTAGCCTGTGGCCAAGCAAACTGCAGACACAGGACCAGAATTCAGAAGCAGTCAAGCTACACAGATCCAACAACAAACTGAGAGCCAGCCAAAATCGACTCAAGGAAACATCAGCCACAAGCGGACAGCAGCAGCACCCAATATCAGCAAGCTGCATACCAGGACATGGAAACAGAACAAGAATTCATCAAAGAATCCACGACTTCAGCCCACATATCTCTAATATCAGACTCAGCCCACTGCTTCTACTACAGCACCAGCAGGGCTTCCACAGCAATCAAACCGGGATCAGCAGCATCTTCCAAAGCTGAAACCTGCTATGGTGCATTAAAAGGGGCCAGAAATAAGATCAAAGTCATGCTACTCATGCACCAGCAGCAACATAGGCACCAGACAACATGCAATCAGCCAGCATTTATCGTCATAGCATCAGCTCCTTCATCAGCACAATGGCCATTGGCTCAACGGCACCATGCTTCAACATCATCAGAAGAAGCAGCGATGGCAGCTCCGCTGAAAACCTCATCCAAAACGTGAGAAGCATCTAGATACACCAATAAGGGTGATAATGAACTACAGTATTTTTTTTTTTTGGGATACCCACAACCAATAGCGACAAAAAGTGGGAATCAATCACACCGGATTTTTTTTTGCTTGATATCCAAAGAAGGAAGGACAGAAAAAGCCCCGGATAAAATGCTCCTTTTTGCGCCCTTCCGTTTTTAGACCTCCATATGGGGGAGGAAAGAAAAACACAAGGGCGAGGAAAACCAAAACACAATAGCAAACCAAAAAAAAAGGGATGGACCCTTAGCAAAGAATAAATACAAGCATCGGAGTGAGCGCCCAGCAAACCAAAACGGCAGAATACATGAAACCGGCTCCAGCAAGTTCACATCAGCAGATATGCCACGACAGCAAATCGAACCGGCCACAGCTCCAGCAGCATCCCGAATCAGCATCAGCGCCTAACTGCAGTAACAAGATGTAGCCCAAAGCTCACCCAGATTGAAGAAGCAGCAACCAAATCTGTAAGAGAGAACAACAGCCATCACTATCAGCACAGAGCACCCGACAAAAGCCAAAGATCCATAGGTGCTCAAGATTTTCTGGAAGCAGATGTTTTCTTATTCTGAGACTTAGTCGGCCTCCCATTTCCATAAGGCCTCGAGCAGGGGGGATCCGAAGCAGCCGGAGAGGCATTGTCAGAATGCTCTGGACTATAAGAAGCCACAATTGGATTACAATCTTCATGGGAGCTGCAGGATAAGGAGTCCAAAGATGGAGGCTGGGAACGAATGTCCTTATAAGTTTCAATTACTTCCGCAAGGACTCCACTTTGGTGGAGATTTTGCTTGCAGTAGAAACCAACTGCTCCGAATCACTGCAAAAGAGCCCCAATGCTGCCAATCGAACAGCACTTAGGTTGGGAAGGACATCCAACGGCCCGCGGTCAAGACCAGATGATGAAGGAACCTCATCCTCAACTGTAGAGTCATAATGGCAGATGGCACTGGCATCAGGATTGGGCTGCATAACACACTCGGATGATAAACATCGCTGAAAGGAGCCATTTTCCTATAGCGAGAAGCACAATTGGGAGCCTCAAAAGACATGAAATCAGGAGCAAACCGCACCACTTTTGGCGAAGGAACCTTATCCCAATGGGGGGATTCTGGTTGGGTCTCCAGGTGTTGGTTCTAAGGAGGTGCCAACCTTACTAGGCCACTTACAACCCTGGTAGACGCCACTTTTGAAGATGGTTCTAAGGAGGCGCATCAGCCTTCATTGTCTTCTGATTTGTTCTCCGATCAGAAATCTTATCTCCAGATTAATAATCCTTCTAATCAGAATGAAGGGTCTCCAGGTGTTGCTCCTTTAAACGAGTATTGCTTTATTCATGGGGTCGATGATTCTACTCCTGAATCTATCGCACGGATCGTTCGCAAGTACTCCTTGGATGATGTTCCTCCCCATGTACGCATTAAGGACTTTTTTTTTTTTGGTAAGTAACGCATTAAGGACATGCTGGAAGGTGGTCTAATGGATAAGGCTTCGCTTGACAATCAAGAGGTACTGAGCTCGGTCCAATTGTCTGGATGCTCGGATGTGGACTCTGAGGTTAAATTGGCTGAATCAATGCATTTCAATGATGTTGGCTGTGGAAAAGTTCTTGCTATGCCCAATGTGGATCTGGTTGCTGGTGTTGTGGTTTCTGTGGTGTCCCCTGCCAACCCGGCTTTGAAAGATGATAAGGAAGTTCAGCGATGCCTTGATATACAACTGCCATGCTGCTCCCAGGCTGCCCGTACTCCAGATGGGCCACCCTCTGGGGATGGGGCTGCTGGGCAGGCCAGGACGCTAGGCACTTCTAATGCTTATTCCAGCTGCCATCAGGGGCCCCCTGCTCTTAATGAAGATGAGTTGTTTGCTAAGCAGGCAATAAATGGGTGGCACCGAATGGCCCGGAGGCGTAACTCTGGACCTAAGAAAACCCGATTTCCTCAAAGATGAAAACCTGCAGCTGCTGGTTCGGGAGTGGGTTTTGTTTTGTGATGTACCCTCTCCTTGGTTTTACTGGGGGGTTTTGATTTGTTTGGTCTACAACCAATCTGTAAATAAATCTTGAGTTCCTGAAGGGATCTCATTAGTTGGATTGGTTGTAGTGCTGGGCTGTCTGATTTTGGTCTGGTTTATTGATCAATACTGTAATATATCGAGGAGTATTGATGAGGTTGTTGACTCATTTGGAGTGTAGGGGTTAACCTTGTTTTTTGCTGAAGCTGAGGGTTCCCTCTGGAGGACCGTGAATTGCAGAGTCTCTGCTGCGTTACTTACCAAAAAAAAAAGTCTCTCTGCTGCGTTTGATGTTTTGGTTCCCTACTGTTGCTAGAGGGAGGTGGCTCCTGAGGTTGGTGGGTGTGCTGCTTGTGATGATGCAGATCTGCTGATTGCTGGCAGCATCTTGATTGAAGTTTAGATTCTGTTCAGGCTTACAGATGGAAAGCAACTGGGTCTTGTTGGAGATTTTGCGGGTTGACTTTATTTTGTTTGTATAGGCTCATATGCCGGAAAGGGATTCGTTCTCTCGCTTGTGCAAAGCCGGTTTGCATTGGCTTATTTGCCGGAATGGAATCCGAACTGCTGTTGTGGATTGAGCAATCCAGTTTCTGCTCTCTATTGTCCCGGTTTGGATTTCAGCTCCATTTGCTAATGTGGCTAGATCGGTTTTGGTTTCCTTCGTGGCCGGTTTGGTGGCGTGATTGGGATGGTCTCCTGCTGAAGTGGCCAGCCTTCTAATTTTTCCGGTTTGCCGGTATGCTTTCTCCTCCGGGCTTCCTCTTCCCGATTGTAGCATTGCTGCTGTTGGTGTGCAGAAGGTCACGTTTGTTGAGGGTGCAGATGACTGACAGTCTCCTTTGAAGCTGTGAGAATGGTTTACGCTGTTTTCCTACTGTTATGGTGCTGGAAAGCAGCAGCATGCATACCAACTTTTTTGTTTTCTGTTGGTTTAATCCGTTGTATCAAAGTGCTCGGGGCATGCCCTAGCGCCTATGGTTTATCCCTAAGTCGGAATAATACTTGGAGATAAATCATTACTTGTAAATTTTTTCTCCTATTAATCCAAATCACTTACTTACCAAAAAAAAGGATTCCGGTTGGGTCACCCCAACATCAACAGTGGGGGTCTGAGAAATCGAAACGTCCACCTCAAGGGCTCGGCTGAGAATCGGAGCGAGACTGCAGTCTTCATTATCCAGAGCCTTATCAAATTTTTTTTTTATTTTTTTTGGTAAGTAAGAATTTTGGATTAATGGGAGAAAAAATAGTACAAAATAATATGTTTAACTCCAAGTATATTGGCTTGAAGATAAAACATAATACGCTAGGGCATACCCCGAGCGGACAGTACATCTGAAAATACAAAATGGCCTCTAGGAGGATAACTATTAACCGAAAACGACAAAATATGACAATTCTATCGTAAACAGTATTGAACATAGCCAACACATAAACAGCAGCACACAGTGGCATGGCAAGGCAGTCAGAACCACCTTCGGCTGATGAAAACATAGCAGCAGCTAAAGACTACTGTTGGAACAGCAGCTCATCACTTCAGAATCAGAAGAGAAATCAGCATATGCTACACGGGACTCAGCAGCAGATCAGAGGATACCAATAGCATCAGACCGTTCATCAATTTCTGGTCAGAATGCATTACAGCGCCTCAGCTTCAGCCACAACAGCTCCAACCCAGCAGAGGGGCAAAACTGAATTTGGCCAATCCATCTGAATGCAGATCGAATCTACAGATGACTCACAGCAGTGCTTAACCACCGAGCATCAGAACCGACAAGCTCAATTCTATACCAAAATGGATAGGGACATCAAAGTAGCAGCATCTTCAGGCTATATCTATATAGGACAGCAACATCCATAATAAAATTGGCCAGCCGCGATCGGTCACAGGCTAGGAACTCGATCCTCCCCCACCGCAGCAGGAACAATTACGCCCAGCACCAGCACCAAACTGTCATTTAAAGCCAGATCAGCAGCAACACAAACTTACCACAATTTAGCAGGGAACATACAGGGGCACCACCTCAACAATAAGGAGAAAAAGTCACCGAAAGGCATCTCATCCAGCTGCTCAGCCCACACCGAAATGTCCCACACCAGAATCACAAGGGCTCCCCCAACCCAATCAATAAATGGAACACACAGGAGACAGAGCAGCAACCTCGGACAATCAGCAACCTCATATCCTTTGAGAAGAGACAGAAACCCACTGAAATGCAGCCTTCGAAATACTGTCAGCACAATGGACAATCCAAAGTCCCACATTCCCATTCAGCCGCATCAGTAGTAGCAGCAAAGGCCAGAGGAGCCATGAACATAACATTGCAGCAAGCCATAAATCATTTGATTCAAGACTGTTGCAAAGTAACAACTTCAGCAAACTGGCTGAAATAGCCAGACACAAGCAATCCAATGGATTGCAATAAGGGCATCACCTCAAGCAAGAAGGCCAATCAGCAACCATAGAGAACCATTGCCAACTGCTTAGCCCGCAGCCATAGTTTCCACTTCCATAAGCATACGGGCACCCCCAACCCAATCAATAAATGGGAAAACAATAGCCGGAGCAGTTAAAGCAGCACCAAGGAACAATTGGCTACATCATACCTACAAGCTGAGACAACAACCCACAGGACAATTGTTGCCAAGCAACAACAAGCTAGCTGGAAACAACAGCCAGCAGCTACACCAGTGCAGCAGCCAGTTACAACTTCAACCAGCACCTGCCTACTCATCCCACAGGAAATCAGCATACCAACATCAGCAATACTGCAACTGCATCCAAATTAAATCAGCAAACAGTATACCAATGTTGGACACCAGCAGTTCACACGGTAGCTGCAACAGAGCCCCATCCAAATAACTAAGGAGCAGAGTCAAGCTGGGACCACAGCACCCCATCAGTGTCAAACATTCATCATCTTGCCAAAACAGCAAGAGGACGAAAGGAACAGCTCATCAAACCCGAAGCATAACCAATTGCACCCAAATAGCATTGCTATTCACCATTGCATTAGAATTTCAGCAACCGAACTTCCTTAGCACAGGAATAATCCATTCAGCCGCAGCAATAGCATCAAAAGACCATTGCAGCAATCCATAAATCATATGATTCAAAATTGTTGCAAAGTAATAAATTCAGCTAACTGGCTGAATTCGCCAGACACAAACAATCCAAGGACAACTTCCACATACTGGCTGAGAAAGGGTCCAAATCTGCATAAGGGTCCAAATCGGAACCCTCTAGTTCAAAAAGTGGCCATTGATAAGCCTTGACGGCTAAGCCAATCCTGCCTCAAAGCCCAACTAGCCTCCGAACCGCAATTCCAAATCGGCACTTGTGACTCAAATACGCAAGTCCAAATCGACAATTTGAAGCGCAGTCCAAATCGGCACCCTTAAGTCCACAACGGCAATTGTCAAGCCAAGTCAGCAAAAAAAACAAAACCAGCCTCAATTCGAAGTCGACAAATGAGCCGCACATCCAAATCGGCATTTGTGTTGCAAAGACAAATTGGCAAATTGCACGCAAGACCAAATCGGCTACCTCCATCCCAATCGGCAATTGAAATGCCAAGTCAACCCGCCTCAAAGTCAAACCGGTGCACAAAACAAAAATCGGCCCATGTGAATGATAGGATGCGAAATCGGTCCAATACACATCAAAACCGGCTCCCTTGCACATACAAAAATGAAACCGGCAAACACACATGCCAATTCAGCAATTCAGAATCCATTCCGGCAAATAAACCTGTGCAAACCGGCTTTGCACAAACGAGAGAATGGATTCCAATCCGGCCAACAGCAGATTACTGAGAGCTGCCGCAGACCTGTAGCATCCTAGCAGCCTGTCCGGAATTCATCCTCCAGACCATAATGGGCGTTGCCATACAGTCAACACCAAGGAAGCTCCATGCCGCAGCAGACACAAGGAACAGCAGAGGTAATCACCTCACAACAGCAACCCATGACAGTTGCAAGCAAACCACCGCATCAGAAGGATTTTCAGCGTCCAAACCTGGCCACTCCCATTTCTTCGGCACTCCAGCCAATAATTCCAGTCCAGAGCAAAACAAGCTCCCCCCAACCCATCTAACAGGAAGGAACGTACAGGCAGAGAGGCTTCAGAATCCGGGCTCAGGGCGTTCGTCAGCGTCAAACCCAGTGAGCAGCACAATAGCAATAGCTTCGGACAGCTGCTCCCGAATTCAAGGAACGCTGCACAAACCAGAAGCACCAAAGCCGTAGCTTACGTAAGGAACCCTGAGACAGGGCACTCGGCCTCAGCAGCTAGAGCATAGAAGCCTAGGCAAATCCGGAGAAGGAGAAGAGAGACGATAACCTGAGAAGAGTCCCAGACAGAAGCAAAACTCCAAACGGAAATAGTCTCATCAGATGCGATCTTGGCTCCAGGCCGAATAAGCTTCGTCAGGGAACCTGAATCAACAGAAAACGAGCTCACAACCAAACACAAAGCCTCAGAGGACGCCGGTGAAGCCAGATCTGAGGTCTGGATAGGAAGAGGGCAGGAGTCAAAAATCGGAAAGCAGCTGGGCAGAGGGACCAGGAGACCGGCTGAGGCCGGCTCCAGCGCCGCCCGGCCAGTGGAGGAGCGTCGCAGGAGGACATGGGCAAATACGTAGAGAGAAGCGAAAGCTTCAGCACTCCTAGGACAGAGCAAATAGGAAAAATTGTCAAGGCATTATACAATCAACACAGCTAGACAATAGAACAAAAAAAGGGAACAAAACTCCATTTTTTTTAAAAAAAACCTG
>JAODPA010055237.1:0-11396 GCA_025585075.1 Nepenthes mirabilis
ACTAAAATAATAAATAAATATTTACCCTCTATTTTCTATTAACTTCTAAATTTATAAGATAATTTAGTCAGTGGTTTTTGAGAACTCAACAAAAGACAGGCCACACCGCACTCTCTCCTCCCTCTCCGACCTTGCGAGCCGAGCGATTCCACCCTTCACCAGCCTTTTGTCGCGGCCCATGATGGCCGCCGGAGGGGTTGCCAGGACCCGCCCATTCTTCAACGATCTTCCGGCGGCGTTGACGGCGGATCAAATGTTCGTAGAAGCTTGGAGAAGAGTGGTGCCAAACATTAATCCGCCAAGGACGCCTCTACCCTTTATACAGACACGTCCCCCTGTTCTCTCTTCGATCCCGTCTAAGCACACTAATAACTTTTACCTGCCTTGCTCCTCCAAGCTTGCCGGGAAAGAGGTATATAGTGTAATTCTATTTCATTTCATTCCATTTTATTGCTGAGTTATTTCGTTTTATTCGTGTATTTTTTGATTGTCAGTGTTTTAGATTGTACTCTTTAACTGTGTAATTCATGTATTGCACTTTTTTACTTTCTTGGTTGTCGGTTTGTCCATCCTTTTTTCTACTTTCATGATATTTATCTATATGTTTTTTGTTATTGATTTGCAGATATTTTTGTTTGTTTCACATGATGCTATTCCATCTTGGGTTTCTGCTTTTTAATCTTCATTTGTTGCTGAACTGTTTTTGGTTCCCTAGATGTTTCTGGAGGGGGATATGCAATTATTTTTTGGGAATTTCGGTTCCCATATTTGTGGATTCAGTATGTTTGTTTCATCTGTTTGTAAGTAAAACTGTGGAAAAGTGTAACCATTAAAGAGGAATTCTACAAAATTCAAAATTGTGTAGAACTGTGTAGAATATCAGTTATGTTTATTTCCGACTAGCTTTCCACTCTTTTCCCTCAAAACACATGGGAAAACCTTGTAGTACTGTGAAATCATCTAATAGACATTTTAGAATCATTTTAGGAAAATTTGAGGCTTCCTTAATATTGAGCTATAATGAACCAAACAAAAATACAATAAAATGTTTCCACAATTCTAAATAAGTTTTAGTTCTTTTTTTTTTTTTCCTGCAGTTTTCTTCATTAAATTTTGAGCCAGACAAAAACGTTAATGTGAATTGATGTGTTTTTTTTTTTTTTTGGGAGGGGGGGCGGGTGGAGGGTAATATTTATTGGGGCAAAAGATTGGTCGGATAGGAACGCACTAAAGTACACAATGAGGAAAAGATGAGGAATACACAAGTTTTACGTGGAAACTCTTTCACAAATCGAAGAAAAAAATTACGAGACACTTAGTCCATAACAAGTCCACCATGTGAAATAGGTTACAAAAACCCCTGAAATAGAGTATCCGCTATACACCTGAGACAGAATAAGAAAAATAACACTAGAGTAAGGAAACTCTCACTTCACTCTTTACTCTTTGTTTTTCTTCTCTCATTCTTCTCACTGGTGGTACACTCTATTTTCTTTTCTTTTCACACGCTCCTGGACTTCACCGCTGGGACTTTACCATCTCAGCTATTTTCTCTCACACATTATCACATAATTGTGCATCACATTTGTGCTCTACCTTTCCACCGCATGCCCAGCATGCATTTATTAATGCTTTTCCTGGAGACCATTTGCCGAATAGGCAGGCTACGTGTGGACAATTACCTACCACCAGCAGCTCTACAATCTGCCACTTGTACAAACGGTTCTTGCACTGCAAATCATCGTGCTTTGCAGAAACGGTACCTACTCTACAGAGATTGCCCATATTCTCCAAAGATCACGCATACTCAGTCAATCTTCTGAGCCGACATCCACGTGCGCTCTCTGCGCCTAGGTCTTCGGGCTTTCCTTAGCGCACAAGTACGCGGGCCACAATCGTGCAAAGTCCTCGGTTGCTCAGCACCCAAAGTCCGCAGACCTTTCCTGCATATCAGTCCGCGAAGTTACTCCGTCCGCGGAGTCTTCCACTCCGCCAGCTGTGCATCACTTCGCCAAATGTGCACTCTGCCATCTGGCCACTCCTGCAATTGCCTACTCTAGGAATTCCACTCTGAAAATCCTCTATGGATTTTCACTCTGAAAATCCTCTCCGAAGAAATCCACTCCGGATTTCACCTCCGGAAAATGCACTCCTGCATTTTCACTCCGAAAAATCCAGTATGGCAAATGCACTCTGGATTTTCACTCCAGTATTTGTTCTCCTGATATTCACTCCGAAAATCCTCTCCTGGATTTCCACTTCGGAAATCCACTCTGAATTTCCACTTCGGAGAAATCCACTTCGGGTTTCCCATTCCGAAGAACTCTTCTTTGGAGAATTCACTCCGGAGGAATCCACTCTGGAGAATTATTCACTCTAGCATTTCAAGCCGGCATTTTTTTCACATGGGAGTGACCCCAACAAACTTCCCCTCACGACATGTGGGAAAAATTTTTCCCTTTTCCGGCGACCTCATCGCCTGCCTTTTGGCAACTTTCCCTCAACCGGGATTCCGGTGTCAGCCTCCACAAGCCTGAATGATACTTTCTTTCACTCTACTGTTCCTAGAGTAGTCTCACTCCCTTTCAACTTCTCTGCAGTAGAGTCGTTCTCCTTTGCACTTTACCTTGGCAACCTCCTTCTGTCACCTTGACCAATATCCCATTTGGTCACCTTGTCACTTTCCTTAGCAACATGGGTTTTCATTAGGTATCGCCCTAATCTCCTACTTTTCCTTGCCATAACTGAGGCGCCTTTGGTGAGTTTCCACTGGCTTTCATCAAACGCCGTCCTAAAGCCTTCTTCATATAGCTTCTCGGTTGAAATCACATTCAACCTCAAATTTGGGGCATGTCGCACGCCTTCAATACGAGCTTGTTTCCATTGCTTGTCCTCAATCAAATATCCTCGACGCCAACAACCCTTGACGAGCCACCGTTACCCATATTCAATATCCCGTGGCCTATGGGTGTATAACTCGTGAAGTAGGACTTCCTCGGTGTCGCATGGTGTGAAGCCCCACTGTCCATTACCCAACTCGTTTCCTTGCATGGCAGGCTCTGTGCTTTCCCTACATGGACAGCCCGGAGGTCTTCGCAGAAAGCGACAATCTCTCGATCATCACTATGATCCCGTTTTTCCTGACGATCGCTTCTGCCCTCCTACTTCCTCTGTGGCAATCCCGCTTTATGTGGCCCTTCTTGCCACAATGAAAGTAGATCCTCTCATGGAGCCTATTCTGGCTATTGCTCCTCTTCAACTTGCCGCCTCCGCCTCCGCCTTGTTCCCTCGATTTCCCTCGTCCCCTACCGCTGGTCGCCACAATCAGACTTGGCTGTGGGTTTGAAGCCTCACCGCTTTCCCTCTGTCTTGACTCATTCACAACCTCGTCCAGTTTCAGCGTGTCCTTCCTGAACAATAGCGTTGGAACAATATGATCGTACGAGGCCGGCAAAGACGCTAGCAACATCAACGCTTTGTCTTCTTCCTTGATCTTCTCATCAAGGGCGACATCTGCGTCACGATCTGGTTGAACTCGTCCAAGTGCTTCTTAAAGCTCCCACCTTCTGACAACCACAGGCCATAGAACTGCTTCTTCACATATAGCCTAGTTGTTAAGGATTTAGACTTATATCGGCTCTCAAACTTCTCCAAGACCTCCGCTGGATTTGACAAGCCAATGACCTCCTGGAGAGTGTTATCCACAAGACACAATTTGATCATGCAATTTGCAAGATCCCTTTTGTCTTGCCACTCCTCTTCCGTCATATTCACCGGCTTCTCCTCTTTTCTCCAAAGAGTTTTTATAGTCCCCTCCCGGGTTAAAATACTTATTACCCTTTCTTGCCAAAGGATGAAGTTATTTTGCCTATTGAACAGCTCCACATTAAACGACACATTCTTCGATGATGACGCTATCCAACTGACGGTGCACAACCTGTCTCTGATACCACTTGTTGGGGCAAAAGGCCGGTCAGATAGGAATGCACACAAGCACACAATGAGGGAAAGAGGAGGAACACACAAGTTTTAAGTGAAAACCCTTTCACAAACCAAAAGAAAAACCACGGGACACTTAATCCACAACAAGTCTATTATATGAAATAGGTTACAAAAACTTCCGATATAAAGTATCCGTTATGCGCCCGAGACAGAATAAGAAAAATAACACTAGAATAAGGAAACTCTCACTTCACTCTTTTTTCTCTATTTTTCTTCTCTCATTCTTCTCACCGGTGGTACACTCCACTCTCTTTTCTTTTCACACACTCCTGGACTTCATCGCTGTGACTTTACTGCCTTAGCTGTTTTCTCTCATACAGTGTCACACACTTGCGCCTCACATTTGTGCTCTACCTTTCCACCACATGCCCAGTATGCATATATGTATTGCTTTCCCTGGAGACCATTTGCCCTATAGGCAGGTTGCGTGTGGACAATTACCTGCCACCAGCAACTCTGCAACTTACCACATGCACAGACGGTCCATGCACTGCGAATCATCATCCTTTACAGAAACCGCGCCCACTCTGCAGAGATTGCGCATATTCTCCGAAGATCACGCATGCTCAGTCAATCTTCTGAGCTGGTATCCATGTGTGCTCTCTGCGCCCAGGTCCTCGGGCCTTCCTTAGCGCACAAGTATGCGGATCACAACCGCGCAAAGTCCTTAGTTGCTCAGCGCCTAAAGTCGGCGGACCTTTCCTCCGTACTAGTCCGCGAAGTTACTCTATCTACGAAGTCACTTCGTCTGCAGTGCCACTTCGTCTATGGAGTCTTCCACTCCGTCCGCGGAGTCCACTCTGCCAGCTATGCATCACTTCGCCATTTGGCCACTCCGCTAAATGGCCCACTTCGACATTTGGCCACTTCGGCATTAGGCCACTTCGGCAATTGACACTCCGGCAGTTGCCTGCTCTAGGAATTCCACTCTGGAAATCCTCTCTGAATTTCCACTCCGAAAAATGAACTCCCGCATTTTCACTCCGGAAAATCCAGTTCGGCAAATGCACTCCGGATTTTCACTCTTGCATTTGTTCTCCGGATATTCACTCTGGAAATCCTCTCCCGGATTTCCACTTTGAAAATCCACTCTGGAAATCCTCTCCTAGATTTCCACTTTGAAAATCCACTCCGGATTTTCATTCCGGATTTCTTCTCTGGAGAAATCCACTTCGGATTTCCCACTCCGGAGAACTCTTCTCCAGAGAATCCACTGCAGATAATTATTCACTCCGACATTTCAAGCCGGCATTTTTCCTACATTGGAGTGACCCCAACAATATTTAGCTATAGCTAGGCATTAGGTAGGAGTATCTTGTTATGTTTGTAAGGTGTTGTTCAATTTACCATAATAAGGGACTAACATTATTGATCCTTACTGATGTTCTCCTTTAGAATTTCACTTAGGTGAGAAAACATATGGAAGGCTGAGAAAACATTGAGACCTTTGACTGAGTTGTCTGAGCCAATCTGAGGTCACAATGATGTTGTCTTGGGTTTGGTTATGTCCAGAATCCAAATTCAACGGCCTTGGATCAGGTGAGTGTTTATCTGAAAAGTCAGATCTTTTGCACACACAACAGAAAGACAGGTTGTGGAGCTTGATGTGTCCTCCTCGGGGTATACACTCTGATGTTTAAGTTAGATTTTGTGCAATACAATTGCAAGGTGAAGGCAGTGAAGATGTTATTTGTGGATTTGGTTGATGTGATGGATCACCCAAAGTAAACCCCATCAAATTGATGTTTGAAAAAACCGATGAGAATTTATTCCCACTCGTCACATTGAATGCCTAGAGTGTTGTAACCATAATCACAACAAAATAATGAAAAGTTTGTGAAAAAATAAATAGTATACAATCTTGCTGACAAAGAAAAGTCTCAGAATTAGCTAATTTGAAAGAAAAATTCTTTGAACTTCTCAAGCCAATAACAGAAAAATCCATTAGAAAGTCAACTTACAACCTAGGGGTAAAGATGTGCTAGACCTCCTAGCCGCTGCTCTGACACGTGATCCCAACTGAAGAGACCACTCTTCTGATTAGCACTCCAAGCTCTGAATTTGAACTCCTTCTAGATTTCTTATATCCTCATTGGCCTTTGCCTTTGCCAATATACATCACAACATCATCATTGTAACATACACACAGGTGAAACTCTTGTGAATTTCTGAATGCTTCTATATTTTAACGCCATTTATCTCCTCCCAAACAAATTATTAGCAATAATTTAATTGTTGTTTGTTTATGCAGCAATCAACCTTGATAGGCCTGTAATCAAGTGGAAATCTATCAACTGCCCTATTATCTGGCTTCCTATAAGGACTTCTTATGGTTATGGAACCTTTCCATATTTTGTCACTAATGTTCATGACCTATGTCTTCATGTGTGGTATCTAGTGAAAATTGAGATTATTCTGGCTTTACTCTCTTATATCTTAACCCAGTCATCTAGCACTGAAGAAACATTCTTTCAGTTGAAAAACTTGAGAATATGCACTCGTTGCTTTCTAATACCCGTCTTAAAAATAGACTCAGCTGCTGGATAATCTTTTTGAAAGCCTTGTGTTTTTAGTTATCTTCTGTTTGTAGCTCCGCCATATGCCATCAGACTGCTGAAATAGTTGTTTGTATACGTATATGGCTGCCGAGGAATCCGCAATCCCCTTCATAAGTGCTTATGACGGCAAATTTTGGAGGGGGGGTGGGTATTTTCGAAGCAGTCAAGCCCCTATATAATACTATTACATATGCTAACAAATCTGATTTCTATGCCATGATATCTGCAAATGATTATGCTTGATGTCTAAGCCACAAATAATCAAAAGTTAATACTTTTTCCTCCCTGTGGAGATGCCATTGTGTTTTGCATCTCTATAGATCTGATCTTAGTTGGTACTTTTGTGGCTATTATTGATCAAACTATCATTTGCTGTCGATTCTTTGTGGTCCTGCCTGTTGGCATACTTCTGTGGGCCCTTTTGTTGAAAGCTAAATACATTTTTTTCCAGGATTTGGGGGTCATTAGCTTGTCATAGTAAGCCAGGGAAACAGTTCACACCCCTGAAATTTCATGAAGACAAAGCAATTGTTCTACTGATTGATGTCATAATTTTGAAGTCATCTGTTATTGGCAGCAAATTTCATGAATTTTATCATTAAGTTGTGAACTGTTGTTTTGGGATGTGATGGATCTGATAAAATATTTTTGCTGGTCAGAACATTTAAAGTGCTGTCTTAGGGTGATTGTTCCATCTTGGCAATAACAATGTTGTAGTTCATTGCATCAAAGTTCTTACTTCTTAATGCTGGTATCTTAACTATTCCATTTGAATAATTAATATACCAACTACTTCAATTAAATATTTGTTCTATGGAATCGTGTTCTACTACCCATGGCCTCTAGGTTGACACTTTTGGGTGGATTTTTTTCCTTAAATGTCCTGTATATGTTTTTGTAAACTCTACCTGGAATGGAAAATAGGAAGATGCAGTTTGTCATTCAGACATAATGTTAATCTGCCGCAATGCTGATTGTTTATTCTGGAGGCCCCTCGTTACTTCTCCCTTGAATATGGATAAAAATATTAACCGATATATATTGAATTCAGGTTGCCTTGATAGTGATCCGATACCACAATAATATCACGATATATAACTAAGTTGGCAATATATCGCAATATATTGATTAAGGTATCTAATATTATGGCCGATATTTTCTTGTTCTTTATTATTCTTAGAATTTTTTTTTAATATATTCGATATCAATATGTATTATCTGATATGTCTGATACCGATGCAGTCGTGATTGATACCTACTGATGTTTTTCACCCATGCACTTGAGGAATAAAAGAAAGTTGTAGTCATGGGAATAATCTCTCTCTCATGTGCACACATGCACACGTTTCAAATTTTTAAATTAGCCAATATATTTAATTTTTATATTTAATACTGATTTGGTATTAATGAAATTAGGATTGATAAAAGTATTGTTTGGCTGATTAGAAGAATAGATAAAAGGTATGATGAGAATAAGGAATTTGCATTGAGGATACTTTATTTTTGGGTTCTCCAAAGCTCCGAATAAATAGGTGGAGCCTTTTTGCCATTTAACAAAAGAATTTATAGCTAAAATTGTTCAAGTAAATGAGGTTACACATTACACTGAATTAAAATCCTTTTATGATGTGTCTCCAGGGCTACTCTATCAGAGCTTATAAATGATAAAGATCTAACTTAGGGAGATATAAAGATGAAGAAGTCATTCAAACATATAAACTAAGGGAAGGAAGATGAATTTTTATATGGTGATCATGATAAATATTACCTTTTATTATGAATATTTTGAGAATAATTCTTTAAATTTGTTAATGAAAATTATTATTCTTGTATATTTATAATAAGTTATACTTATTAATTNATCTTTTAAATTGTTAGTTGAACTATAAGTCTATGATTATTGCTAATAATATTTTTTTTGTATTTCTTTTTCTTTTATTAGTTTTAACAATTGAAATTTATTATAAAAATATCCTCTTTACATATTCTATAAATGGGTGTTTCATTTTCATCAGGCATGTGTATGCAACTTAGGAACCCTTTGTGCCTTTAACAATGCGGACTCCTACTTAGACGGGGTAGGTCTTGGTTGGTTTCCCTCATCTCCCATATACTGTTACTCTGCTAAGGACTACGCCAGCAGAGTAAAAGAAACAACAAGGCAACAGCAACAAAAACAAAACCTTATATGTTAGTGATTGGAATCAGCTATATGAATATTTTTATCATTTCACTCAATCTAATGTAATATCTTCATATAATATAGACAAATTTAGGTCGTTTCTATCACTTTACCTATGTGGGAAATTGTGTTATTTGTAGTTGGAAGAAAGAAAGAAAGAAGCCCAATGAAAACTATCAAGCTTATCCAACTACCTTAATCTATTGGAGGGATTGCATTGAATGATTAAAAACTTCGCCCCTTAGTCAAGCCTGATTTCATTGAGGAAGAGTAAAGAAAATGACATGGCCAACATCCTAATACTTCATATTATCTCCTTAAACAATTTGTGATGAAGAAGCAGGTGATGTGCCAAACCCTCTTAAGTCCTGCAAAGATAAAAGCTATCAACTGGTAGCCCCTTCCTCGAGATAGTTGATTACTAGGATTGGCTCCTGAAGTGGCTTACCCTGGATAGGAGACTTCATGGGGAACTATTTCCTCCAAATTGCTTCCTATGAATGTTTCTTTGGTTTGCAAATCATTGGAAGGCTGAGATCATGGAAGGACATAAACTGAAACCCCAAAATGAATCAAACATTCTGATTACTGCAATCTTTTTGGGTTTCGATTTGGCGGTTTTAGTTTTGCAGGTACCTATCCCAATCAGGAAATATATGTAAGTGGAGTGTTCAAAAAACTGGAACCCATAAATCCTAACCAAACTGGTTTGAGAATATATGCTTTTTAAAGGATTTGATTTTTTTTTTTGGAAAAAAACTGTTGATAGGTGATGTTTTGTTAGGTAAATTAACGCCTCAGATGTAAAAAGAACTTTTGTATTTTCTGGAACCATTAAAACTGGTTCAGTTATAGTTCTGGTCAAAAATTATGATTATGGCCTGGTTTGCCGAACTGTGAAACCCTCTAATATACAACAGATGATTTCTGCTCTCTCTCCTTCCCCAAATGCTCCCAAAAATCTGATGCTTCGCCATTTTTTTACAGGTTAATATGGTCATTGAGCCAGTGACATCTGGGCAGATGGCTATTCTACCCGGGCACGTGGGAGCTATTGCGGAGCTGAAGCCTGGTGTTCTAACCGTGCATGAAGGCAATGACATGGCTTAGTAGTTCATTAACGGCAGCTTTGCATTTGTTCATTCAAACTCCATTACAGATCTAACTGCAGTCGAGGCTGTGTGATCAAATTGGACTAATCTGAGCTTGGCCTTGACAGTCGCAGGGTGGATGTCTATGGTGCTCTAAATTCTGCTTTATTAGGGTGGTTTTAATATTTTCCTGACGTTTTCTCCTCTCTAATCTAGCTCAAGAACACTCAGATTCTGGTCTCTTTAGCCCAAAACTAATGAAGGGGAAGTCACTATGATCTCATTTCATCTGTTAGAATGATAAATCATTGTTTAAAGAGCTTAGTTCATGGCTTCATCAAATGGATGAGTTTTTGACTCTGGAGAAATGGTGCCTTAAATTGAGCTTATAATTGTTCAGGTTTGGCTTACTGTGCAAAATAGAGTAAGATTTTGTGTAAATTTTAGACTTTGTTGATCTTTTTGTTATCGGCAAGTAGTCTATGGATCAATGTTGGCAGGTTTTGGTAAGTTAGGTGGGTTGTAGATATTGCTAGACTGCTCTTTAATGGCTCATGGTGATAGAGAATTTTTAAAATGTATGAACTAGACTGTATAATCATTACTAACACTAAATCCTTGCGGCCAGCAAATCCAATCAAACAAAAATACCAACAAAACTAAGCCGACCAAAAATGCGGCACAACCAAGGAACGGACTCCACTACTAACCCGAAAAAGCGAAAAGCTCGAGCCCTACTTCTTGATGATAGACCAAGACTGGTTTGAGCGGTGAACTAATTTTATCTCTAACGCAAGTAAGCATTGCTTCTGTCAATCTCTCCGGATCATTGACTGTCTTCCCATTAAAAATACAAGTGTTCATCTAATGCTAAATAAAGTAGACTACTGTAGCAAGGATCTGTAACGTTCTCGGGTACCCGTTTGTGAATATTGTCCGCTTTATCACACAGGCGCACGGTTTTGTTCCTGGCAGACGGCCTCCACCACTCTCAAAACGCGTCCACAAGGGAGAGGTATTCACGCCCTTATAAAGCACGTTTTGTTTCCCTCCCATCCGATGTGGGACATCACAGGATCAGTCAAGAAACTATATCTGTGATATTCTTCCTTTTCCATTTAATGCTAGCCCATCAGATCCAAGACTGCCAATTCTCTCATAGCCAATAGTACCCACTTTTACGACCAACAAATCTCTAAAATATCCAACAGAGTTAACGCTAAAATTTAGGAGTAACTTAACACATAATGACTACATCATAGCGTCCCTCTAATTTTGGGGTATTTACATCTCAGATAATGGAAGTAGAAGTAATTCTTAGCCTGGATCATCGTTTGTTTAAGCAATGAACTGACCATATATTTGCTCTGCTTTTTACTTGGCCTGCGTTGCTCTGTTCCTTTGGAATACTTGCATCAACAATCACAGGGGGCAGGTGGAATTTTGTGTAGCAAAAATTTTCAATTGTGAAACACAAATTAAAATTAGAGAAATCATTTGTATTGCATCTTATCTTTCTAAAATCTCCCCCTTTTTTTTTCCTTCTAATTTTTTTTTTGGGTA
>JAODPA010055238.1:5062-35029 GCA_025585075.1 Nepenthes mirabilis
TTTTTAATTTGGAAATAAAATAAAATCTCTTCTAATTAAAAATAAAATCAAATCTAATTTAGAAATAAAATCAAATCTCTTCATTTATGATGTTCGCATCAATAAGGTATACACATCAACATGGCTTTACCTTGAGCCTCTCAAACACAATCAAGCATTTATCTTCATCTCCAATCATTGTGTAACCATCCATCATAGTATGATATGTGTCAATTGGAGCATCAATACCTTGCTCCTCCATCTCCCTTACCAAATCTTCAGCTCGATCCATATTACAGGTTTGGCTGCCCTTGTTAAGGAAAGAAAATGGATCAACACTCACTTTGTCAATCAAATTCTGGCTACACAACACATAACATAGATTAAGGGTAACTACCAAACAAAATGAGGCACAAATTCAAAGGTTAACAGCACTTGATAATAAGACAGAAGCAACTTATTATGGCCAACAAAGTGGAATATTTATAGCTCAGGTCTAAACTCTCACTCAATTCATTTGTCACTTTAAGAAATGCCAGTGGAAAGCATCAATACAATAGGTAGCCAACATGATGGGTACTATTGTATAACAGTGCTGGATAATGAAGTGGGTTAGTACATTAAACTACAAATAACTAACTTAATAAAAAAAAAGTATTTTCAACAGAATTACTCGTCTTCATTACTAAATTTTTCAGCACATTGGTTTACAGCTGGGAAATCTATTAAATTCTTTTGGCCAAGAACACCATTCTTGGAAAAATAGTATCTTAAGATCTATGCTAAGATCAATTAAGAAATCACAATTGTCCAGGGGTACCCACCAATACGCATAAATAATGTTCCCATATATAATTGCATTCAGAGTTGAATTTTGCTCTTTCGCCTCCGCAAACCATCGATCTGCAGCCCTTCCAAGACATCACAATCAAGCACGAGATGTTAAGAGTGGCCAATTATGTCAATTAAACCTAAAAATAATAATAATAATATCAGCAGAGCTACTATTTTTAACTATCAATTATGTTATTATTAATCTAATCTTAACATGGTCTTTTCAACAACAATATTTACAATCTGTATCTTTAGAAATAGTGAATAATTGATCAAGGCAGCAAATATAAGCTATTTACAAAAAATAATTCACCAGATAGAAAAGTTCAAACACATCCCTAAAACCAACAAGTGCCTGAGATTTTTTCTTTATACCACTCCCACCATTGACGATCATGACAAGCATTCTTGCTTACTTTCAAAGTTTCTAGATGCATACAATCTTTTAATGTTAATTCATAATTCATTAAACTGTATATTTTGGTAATTTATACACGAGTCATGGCAAAATTCAAAACTCAATTTAGATTTATCTTGAGGACAGGTAAACGTGCAATGTAGAATATAAAATTATGATAGCATATTTGGCCTAAGAGGAAACAGAGGCTTTGAGGCAGGTGAACAGGCAACAAGTAGCATATACAATTAAGATTATNAGAGAGAGAGAGAGAGAGAGAGAGAGAGAGAGAGATGCTCAAAAGCCTTCCAAAATCTCAAAATCATTAAAGGTCCATTAATTTGCTGCTCCTCGCAAGAAGACCCAGCAAGCCCATTTCAGACCATAGGGAACTTTCTAGAAAGAAACAAGCTCTTAAAAACTACTTCCAAAAAAAACAAAACTCCTACAAACACCCAATAGACAATACTACTGTTTTCAACAAGCCTCCTACCAGTCAAAACACAATTGTGAACTTTCTTAAACCAACTAGGATGTGACTCTCTTAGGGTTGGGACAAAAGAGCTACTTGCAATGGCAAACCCAGATATATGCCGTGATTGCTTTTTCTTCATATTTGTATAAACAAAATCCCTTTTCAAAGAAAATTGGAAGCAAAAAACATAGGTCAAGAAAAACAGACTCAAATCACATGATGCACACTTCAATAAAATGAAGGAATTCTTGTGAGACATTTTTCATTTCTGATATTTGTCATCTCTCTCGTTACATTGCAATATCAAGTCCCAAATCACAGTTATTTGACTCGGTTCATCAACAGTTTGTCCTCTGCTGTTATTTGAATAACCAGTGGATCAGTTGTGATCTCAGAAGAGATCTTAAGCATACAACTTAAGTAGTACTCAAATTAATCAAACTACAGATTTAATATTGTCTTCCTTGTCAGTCATCCAGCTCTACTATGAAATGTCGCCTCAATCAAAAACTATCAAGCAACTATGTCTGAGTAATACTCAAATCCATTGAATAGTAAAATAAAACAAAGCCAGCCAAACTAAACCTTCTCCCACTCAGCTACATGATTTTTTTCACATCCATTTAGCTCTACAGCAGGTTAGATCTTCTCATGATTATGCCTAATGGTTTCCTTCAAAACTCTTCACGAACTTCATCAGCGTCTTCCATAATGAGCCTCTTCTAAGTTCTCACATCTCTTTGCAGGCGGATTATGTGGTGTTCTCCTCACATGACTAAACCACCTCAAACATGTTTCTCATTTTTTTCTTCTACGGTTGCAGCCAGCAACAACACAAATATATATCTTCTTATATCAACGGATATCCATCTCAATGTATGCCACTCCTACCATTTCCGCATATGCTTACATTTGACCATCTAGCACTCAATTCATAAAACATACTAGGCCTTGTAACCACCTTATAATATTTTTCTTAAAGTTTATGATGCATTCTCCAATCATAAAAGACCCTAAGCATTTCAACAGTTCATCTTGCCATCTTTAACTGATAATTTATATTCTCTTTGATTATCCTATCTTTCTAAATCATTCATCCAAGATATTTTGAAATAATTATTGTTTGGTAGGTTTTCAGTCCATCCAATTCACCTCCACACTATCTACTTCTCAATGGTTAATAAATCTAAATTTTATATTTTAAATTTTTGTTCTACTAATTCTAAAACCTTTGGCTCACAAAATCTCTTTCAAACTTCCTACTTAGTGTCAAATTCCCTCCTGTGCCTCAAAAAAGATGCACCAAATGTACATCATATTGAATGTGTTTAGTCTATTCATCCATAGCCAAGGAAAATAAATACATAGAAAAAACTTAATCTCCCCTACACGTGTCCTTGTATAAGTCATTGCATTATCACACATACCTTTTATAACTTGGAATGTATGCAATGAACATTTATTTCTCCAAATTCATCATAATACTTCTCAAGATACATAGCTCAATGGTTACCTGCATGGTATGAGTCCAAATTGCTACTTAGAATTTTCTTAAACAATCTAGTCAACCACAACACTCCCTCCTCCCCCATCCTTTCTAGGCCTCCATCGGGACACCTTGTTATCCCACTGCTATCCCAATCTTCTTCTTATCAATGCTTTCTTGAACTTTCTTTTTTCAACATACTGATTAGTACTTCAAAGTCAATTAGCGCTCCAAACACCATGGTCCCAACCTCCATTGGAAAGGTCGTGGAAATAGCTCCACATCTCTGCAATATCCTCTTCTTCAACAAATCCTCATTCCTCACCATCCTTGACATACTTCACTTGGTTCCAGCCCTTTATTCTCATTCTTCTTGCTTTACCTAATCCAAAGACATCATTTTCTACCTCCTTCAGCTAAGTTACTTATACAAATCCTCATATATTTTACGCTTGGCTTCACTCACTGTCTTCTTTGCCACTTTTCTAGTATATTTATACCTCCAAAATTTCATCATTCTAACTTGCACAATGCCTTGTAATAATCTCTCTTAGCTTTCACTATCTTTTGCACCTTATTGAACAGCAACCAAGTTTATTTTCTGTATGGTACAGTCCCTTTTGATTACCCTAGTTTTGCAGCTCTTAGAATGCAACTAGCCAAAGCATCCCACATATTGTCACTGCAACATTCAAGATCCCAAGTGCCTTCCCTTAGTATGTTCTCTCCAAAGAGACTTTGCTATTCATCTTTTCAGTTCTTTATCTATTGTATAATACAAGTTTACTCTCTTCCTCTTCAATTTCTTATGGTACATATCTAAAATGTAGTCAAACTTCTCCATGAATGGTCCTAGACAGTCTCAAAATACACTCTTTTAACATGTGCTTTTGATGAGCTACTTCTATACAGGATCATATGCTCCTCCCTCTTTTGGAAAAGCATGTTCGCCACCACTAGATTATAAGCCACGGAAAAATCCAAGGCTTCCTTTCTTTAATTTCTTTCCATAATTTTAGACATCATACACGTTTAAAATTTGAATACCCATTTGCAAATTGTGCACCATGAGTAGTAGGCCATTATCTCAGCAACAATGAGCAATTATGAGCCAAGCTAATATTTGCAGTGAATCCCCCTATTAGGTAACTGATTCAGGGATATTACCAAAGTATTTTAAAGAAGAGTTACATAAACGTTGGTCTGCCTTTGAACTATATCAATAAAAAGGGTTTTTAAAATATACATAAAGATAAACAAATTAATAAAAAAAAATAGATTATCTATTTCTCATGAGAATTCCACATCCAAATCCCTACCTATAAAAATCCCCTCCTATGAGGAATCTCTTGAATCAACTTGTCCAATTCCCACAAAAAAATTCATTTTCAACTGTTTCCCTAACCCCAGTTTGGGTGAATATGCACTAATGATGTCAATTGCTTCTTCTCCTAGCACTATCTTATAGACAAATATATCCATACTTACAATTTGCACACACTACACTATGTTTTAACTTTATATTAACATAACTGCCAGTTCCATCACTAGCTCTAACCTTCCCAGAGTTCTGTGATTTTTAACATGTCCTATCTATATCCTAGGCTTTCTCTCCCACCCTCTTCATCTCTTGAAGGCAGGCTAATTGTCCATCTTTAAATTATGAAAGATTAAAAGAATTCTGACAACTGGTTTTACATTGGCCATAAAAAAACCATATTTTCTTACCCTAAAGATGATTGGAATGTGAAAATTGATGTTTAAAAGAAGACAGATGATAGGAGATTCTATTATTAATTATGCTCACGTTAAGTAAATTGCCCAGACTCTAATCTCTGGCATGTGAGATTTTGAAAGAGATAGATATCAATTTTAACTCTGCAACGAGGCAAAAACACCAGTTCAACTGCGTTCTAGGCAATAATGGGCTTAGATGTAATCATTCTTCAAACAATATTCAAAGGACATACATCTGAATGTAAACAAAATCCAAAGTAGGATTTAAAACTTCCAAAATCTGAAATTTTTTATTAGTACAACTTAAAATTATACCAATACCAAATTGGGATTTTAGACTACTAAAGTCAAATTATTTTTTTTATGTTAATACTACTTAAAACCTCTGATAAAAGCCAATCCCAAGACAAATTAAAGAACTGAGTGCTACTGTTGGCAGCTAGCACTGCAAAATTTATTGGACCTTTTCACATGGATTTAAGACATGGAATCAGGGTGCTGATACTTGTGACACTCTACATTCACTTGAGAACAATTTTAAATGGGTTAAATCACCACATGCTTGCCCAGTGTATAGGAAAATCAACAGTTGAATACCTCATGGTGGACAAGGATAATTAAAGATGTTACTCCAAATAACAAGATTCAAAAGAGAACTTGAAATTTTGGTAGTTGGTCTAGTAAGCTTAAGGAGGGGTACATACTATGATTAAAATGAGAATCAATATAACATGTCTACAAGAGATAAAAGTGGGTGAGAGAACAAAAAGGACATTGAGAGTGCTTGTGTTACTGGCCTAATTAATCAGACCATTTCCACATCGAAGGAATCTACGATTCCCAGAAGAAGTACTCGGACTAAACGTACTCCTCGGACAATGCGAGATTACATCCAGAATTGAGGACTGGAAACGGTCGAGGACGGTAAACGGACGAGGACTGATCAAAGGGACGAGGACCTTGCTTAAAAGGGACGAGGACTAATTCCCCGAACTTTCTTTTTACTTTAATTTTCATTAGGCTGTTTAGCATTTCCCTTTATTTGTCTGCACGTGGGTAGTTACGTATTGCAATTTCGATTAGTTAGTCTGTTCAAACAGAATATGCTTCTGTTACTTGTTTGTTAGTGGCATTATATATACTGGAGGAAAGGAAGGAATAGAGTAAGAGAATTTTCACTAAGTTTCTCCCTCAAATCCTCTCTTAATCTCTCTCTCCTTCTCCCTATCGTCTCTTTTCTCTGCTTGTCTTCCTGCTTTCTCTTTTTTTTCTGTTCTAAATATACTCTGCCAGAGCTCCGCCTCCCTGGCTGAGCAGCGAACTCGAAGGCGATCGTATCAGCTTGTTACACACTAGAGTACCAAGGAAAGGATGAATCTAGAAATCAAGTTGACTTAATTATGGGGTTGAATGAGAATATAGCAAGTGTTAAGAGAAGCAGGGATAGAATTATAACTATTAAGATGGCCCAATCAAAAGGAGCCCTAAACATTATTAATGAATAAGCATCCCAAGTAAACAAATTTAAACACATTTTAAAAAATCTAGAGAACATCCTCAATTTTCTATTGTTGAATTCGACCATTTTCCTCAACTAAACAGGCCCGAAGAGTTTCCACACATCAAAGTCATAAAACATATGTATAACAGACAGTGAAGTATGAGGAGTGAGGACACACAATGGGAGACCAAGATTCTATGATTGGCTTATACCAAAGGTTTGCTTCAAGTTCATATGTTTACCTTGGGTACGGATGAACTCAAGAGGCACATGCAAGATGATGTACCTAGATGTATACATTTTGCAAATGGCATAGTTTTGTTCAATGAAATAAGAAAGAGCATTAATTAAAGTTGGAATTTTGAAAAGAAACTCTGAAGGCAAAATGTTTTAGATAAGTATTATGAAGATTAAATACATGGAATGTAAGTTTAGTAACATCACAGAAGTTGATAATGGACAGTTGAG
This sequence comes from Nepenthes mirabilis, assembly GCA_025585075.1. Classification (NCBI taxonomy): domain Eukaryota; kingdom Viridiplantae; phylum Streptophyta; class Magnoliopsida; order Caryophyllales; family Nepenthaceae; genus Nepenthes; species Nepenthes mirabilis. The sequence continues at coordinate 11,940 of JAODPA010055238.1, forward strand.
GATAGAGACTAAAAGCATACATAAGAGACACAAATTCAAATATCTCGAGTCAATTATTTAAAAATATTGGATGACACTTAGGATTTTACCCACCAGATAAGGCAAGTTGACAAAATGGAGAAGTTTTATAGAGATTCTATATGATCAAAGAATATTATTCCCACTTAAGGAAAATATTATAAGATAGTCATCTGGCCAACGATGCTATATAGAGCTTGGGTGGTCAAGTATCAACGTTCAAAAAATCACTGTGGCATAGATGAAGATGTTGAGATGTGCAGTCTTACTAGAAGAGAGAGAATACGTAACAATGTTACACGGAAGAAAGCCGCGGATGCACCCATATAAGACGAAATGCAAAGGATGTTTTTGGAGTGGTTTGGTCATTAAAACAGCAATGTGCATCTGTCAGGAGATATATTGGTTTAATTAGATATATTTGTACTATATAAAGCTACAAATACAAAAAAAATGTCACAAGCCAAATGTACTTACTAATGTTTTCTCTTTTTTTTTTTTTTTGGAGGGGGGTTTTGAGAACCAAGAGTGTTACCAAACAAATATTTGTTTGTACAAATAGAAAGTGAACTGAAAATAAAATGAATTATTAACTTAAACAAAAAAAGTGAATCCAACAATAACCAACCAAGCCCTAAATATATCAGAGGCAAGTTTCAGATATTATTCTCATATAGTTTAATGTTGTAGTGACTAAGAAAAGAAGAGGTGGAGGAGACACCTGGGATGACATTCTAAGAAAAACAACATGCTATGTTACTATCCATGATGGATATTTGAACCCATAGGGATTAATCAAGACATATGGCAGCCTTCCTCTTCGTCAAAGTCATTGTTCATAATAGTTCTTGATTCTTGATATTATATTTTACAACAAGATATTATCGCAAGATATAATCTTCATATGAATGTTACGCTCTTCATGGAAGCAAGAAATGCTTTAAATTTCCACTGTTAGAGTGAACAGTACTCATGATCCTATGAAGAGACTTGGAAAAGGGAAGCAGTCATGACATGCTTGCAGGACACCATATATGCCCCTGTTACTCCAGCTTCATTTTTCTGTTTCAGACCTACTTCTTCATATTCCTGAATACCTCGCTTTCTACATCTTCATTTCCAATGGTTCACCAAAATGGGCATCTAAAATTGAATAATAGGCACTCACTAAGCTCTAGGTTAATGAAAGAATAGCCCACATGCCGCTTTCTCGTTTAGATTGAATTTATACATCTGGAGGCAATAAATTGGCATGTTTTGGATGCTTTCAGAGAAGCTTGAGCCATAGTGCACCCTATGTAGAAGAATACAGCAGCTACAATGATGCAATGCACATCTGGAAAAATCAGAAATTAATCCGAGATAGGTCATTGTAATTTGGACAGAATAAGATAGCACTAAAAATCATATCTTGAAGAAATGATCGCATCACAAGCCAGAGCAAAACTGAGAAAAATAAATTAGAAAAGTATACAGAGCAAAATAAGGATAAGTTGAGGAAGGATTAAATTACCGGCTTAAAGAAATTCGAACGCAAGTGAGGCCTATATGCGCCATTTAGGCAATGTAAAGTATAGGAAGTAAAAGAAGACCTAAACAACAAAGACACACACAATGACACAAACAAGCAAAAAAATGAATTATTAACTTCTAACTCAGGCAGGGGTCTCACCCTTAAGCCAATATGCCTTTCTATCACGCCTTTCTTACTTCGTGGTTTGACGCCAAAAAACCAGCAAAGTTAAGTAAGAAGATTCATACAGTGTATATCAAGTGGAGATAGTGTTTATTTAAATCAATAACAAAGAACACGAATAAATTAATGAATAAGAATACAAGTATGAGCAATTAAGTAGCCAGACATGAAGAGAAGCAATTACTATATGAAAGAGTAAAAGGAAATTACTAGTCATGAATAAAGTTTTACTCACTCAACATTGCCAACTCTAGCAAATCCCCCAACAAGAATACTGTAAGTCACCAAACTCATTTCAATGCCTTCTTCTTTCATTTTCCTTGCACAAGAAAGGGCTTCTTGCATGTCTCTCCCAACAGCATAGGCATGAATAAGGCTGCAAACAGTCAGCATCAAAGTAAATATCAAGCATGGGTGGTGCAACTTTAACCAACAAAATTCAATGGGTATAAATGATTTCACTCAAATTTTCATTAACCAAAACTATTTTATGCGGGACAATTACTTATGAATTTTTCTCCTTTCTCGCATTGTATACTGGATCCTTTTTGTTTAATGAGCAAAATTTTAGTAAAAGGCATGCTTGTCCATATTTGCCGATAGAGCTATGGATGAAAGGGTAAGAATCAAATTTTAAAATTGCTAAAAGAAGAACAATGACTACATATTCTTTATCAAAATCCAAAAGGTAAAGACTCCATATAGCAGGCTAAAATATGAATTTGCCAATAACCTATTTCAGGAAAGTGGGCAGTTAATTTGGCAGACCTGGAAAGAAAAGTTATATGGACCAGAGGGAGTAACTTTTTCCAAAGCAGATTATGAGAAGCTCACAAATAATATATCACTATATTTCTGGGAAATGACTAGTGATTTTAGCACCACTAAGGGCTTGTTTGTCCTAACTTCTCAAAAGTGCTTTTGAGAAAGTCTATATTTTGTTGCTCTTCCCAAAACACTTTTTGGGTGTTTTAGAAAGCTCTGCATTGAAACTCGCAAAAAAAAAACTAAGTACAATCTACAGAAAAGCTTGATCAGCTAGGAAGTTTCTTTGGAGAAGAACCAATTGTAGCTTCCAGCAGAAGTTGTTTCAGGGGCTAGGCCAAACAAGCCCTAAGTTGTAACACCCTAGTGTTTCGATTCAGATTTATTGAACTCTCGACCCAAGGTAATCATTCAAGAGTATAATTAATGCGCTATTAATTGCAAATGAGTTTAAGTTAATTTCGCATTCATGTCAAATTCGCAAAACCATCGAAAGGATAATTAGATAATTTTCAATTGATAATCAGTAATTATTTTCAAATATCGTGGAATAATAATTAGGGCGTATTGTAATAATAATATATGTCAAATATTTATGTGTGTGTAATTAAAAATACAAAAATTAGTAAATTAGTTTAATTAACTTAAAAAAAAAAAAAACAAAATTCATCTAGAAACAAACGCCTTCTTCTCGGCAGCCACACATGGATTTATTAAAGACAAATTCATCCCCTTCCACCCATCTCCGCCCAAATACACGCCCCTTTTCCCCAAACACAACCACCCATTTTCCTCTATGAATCTCGGCTATTGCATGTATGTAAAGAGAAAGGAGCATCGGCTGACGCATGTATGTGGGGGTGCACAGCAGTTTAAGAGAGTGAATCTAAGAAGTGGTGGAGAAATTTTGCTGCTGCTGTATGGTGCTGTGAAGAATAGCCAGCTACCACCATTTTTGCTACACAGTGGATGCCAGGAGAAACATGGAAAAATCAAGCAAGTGCAAAACTATCCTTTTCTCTATAATGTTTACATTTTTTTTTATCACTAGGTTGTTGTTTAAACATTATCAACATAGTAGGACAACTTGTTATATAGAAATTTGGCCCGTCTCAAAACATTTCTATACTGCAAAATAAGATCGGCAACTCAGGTGAACAGTAACCATTAAAAGGGGAATATGGTGAACGCTACGCCTAGGAGGGGATTTGCAAATTTTAATCCATTTTCAGATCAATCGTTATAATATTTTAAAAATGCATTTATACTAACCAAGTTACTGTTTTTACACAATGACAAGCATAGTATAATCATTCGTTGATAGAGCGTGATTTCTATTTTCGATGTGTCAATAATCAAGTGCCGAAATTGTTTCGGTGAACACTAAAATCTGTCATTCTAGTTTTGGTTATGATGACGAACGATTTCAAGCTTGTCCGTTTATACTTTAAACTAATGCATTTTTACCATCGCAATTATTACTCCTAATCTATGCTGTGCATAGATTAATGGTAAATTTCCAGTCCTGGGTTTCGGCTTCTCGAAGTGGTAGAAATCGAGTGACAAGGTAACTTTAATGATTATAAAAATCTGATATTCAGCTGACTGTCTGACGGGTAATGTTCGAGATAATCGTTTATATAGCAAATAAATGCATTCATAACTATAGTCATACCAATATTACTCTTTGCCATGCATACTTTGATATTACGTTGCCAAAATGCAATTTCAGTAACCCAAAGACGTAGAAATGGAGTGATGAACATGTGTCAGAGGCAATGAAAACTGCCTCAATAATGTTAAAGCTGTTGATGGTGCATTGAGCTTCTGCCCAACCTGCTGCTTGGGATAAGTAAAAAATTCTAATCTTTATTACAGAACATCATTTAGATTACCTTATTTGATATTTGGGATATTTTACTACCTTAGTTGGACCCGTTCAAATTAGCTGGTATGATTCGAATAAAATTATTAAATCCACGGGCTTAGTTCGGTAGTGATAAATAGAATATAATTTTTTGTGACCTTAGAAATAAAATTTAAATATCGATAACACTGATAAAGATCGGTTAAAATTTTAGGGATTGGTCGAATAATTAGTTTTTCCTATATTTTTTCTGATATTCTCGGTAATAATTTCTTTACATTAACTTAATTCGCGTGCGTAGCTTTCTTGGTAATCCATGGTTAAAATAGAAGAAATTATATGAGAATATTATTATGTTCAGGAATATAAAACCTATGGCACCGTAATATAATCTATAATTATCAAATAATGATTTCCATATCCTGAATGATATAGGTCATTCAAACGAATACTTATAATCCTATGAACAACATGCACTAAGATATCGATAGATATTGTATCAAGAGATACTGGGTTTTACATGTAGTTGAGATTGAGTATTCCATACCTCGTTTGAGCATGGATCCCTATTGGACTGCAGAAATATGCGCATGGCATATTCTAGGTTTACATTGACAAGGTACCAAGAATTTTATTCATTCAGACTGGCTTCGATAATTGTACACTACGGTAGCAAGATATCATTAGACGGTATAGTTGGTCACTTGTCAAATTGGTACCTCGTAGATATTACCCAACCATTGGTGGCGGGTGTGTAGTCAGTTCACGGTGGTAAATAAAATCCGAGAAGATTATTGAGATATATTATATAGCTGGGATCTCTATTAATACAGGTTCAATAAAACAAATATCTTTATTCATAGTCAAATTCGGTGGAATCGTAGTTGTATTCCTAATATTTAGTTGTTTATGACTTTTGAATCGTAGGTATGATATGACATTAGGTTTTAAATAATTATTGATTTATCATATGTTGATATTAATCATNATATTTTTAAGTCTCGAATAGTGATTTGTATGTTGATGTTATTATTGATTTTATACATCTAATATTATTTGAGATACTTATTTATATTCCAATATTGTTGATTATATTTGCTTATTAGGTATTTGGTTCACTCTTATATTTTCTTGACTCCGAAATAGAGGAGATCGATAGAGAGTTAGAGGAGATCATGTATTTGCTATTGAGATTCCGGGAAGAAACAATCTGAGAATCTAGAAGTTTCATGACAAGAGATTGCAAGGCTTTTTTATTGCTTTATTAATTTTTGAACATTTTATCAAGATTGCATTCCTAAAAGTTCTTAATATCATGAACATTTAAGTTATCACACATTCAAGGAACTCAATATTTATTATGAATACTCTATTTATGATGTATTTATAAGGATTATTTTTTGTTTAAGTATTCCGCATGGTTAGTTCAAGTTAGGTTGGGTGATTTGGGTCCAGGTCGCAACATAAATAGTCTTTTTGATGCGTTACTAGATCCGAATTGTCGACAAGTTAGGGATCTGCTTGATCTTTCGGGTCGAATGAAAATTGGTCCGATCCCCATACTTCTAACCTGAACTCTACGCAACATAATTAAAAACAAGTGGTCAGAGGATTGGTGAGACTCGCTCCCCAATTTATCCTCCAATGTTGAAATCACTATTCATTCTACGTTAAGAGAGATGGGAAGGGAAAGGAAATATGCATGGATGCATATATATGGGGATTGAATGTAGGATGCACCCAACCGTGGGGCAGCTTAAAGGTGCGCATGGCCATGAGGCGACTTACAACATAGAGGAATGAGCTCCGAGGGTGCGCCTGACTAGGGGCGACTTATGAGATGGAGGACAGGCCTCTTGTATGGACTTTTGGATGGAAGGTAGGTCTCCTGGATGAAGGGCCTGGTGCCTGGACGGAGTCTGTAATGTTTTTTTTCCTCTTTCTCCCTCCCTGCTGTAGTGAAGGGGTATTTATAACGTTGGTAGGTAGTTCGATCTTCCCAGACTGGTGACAACCATCCGCTGAGCAGGATGGATATTGGCAATTTTCTTCTTTCTTTGACACGATCATAGGAAATGCCCGGTATAGCAGTTACCTCTGGAAGGAGATCTGCCAAGTAACCGTTACCATTTTAGGAGCGATCGTGTGAACGTGAACAAATATTATTGGAATATTTGCCAATATGTTCCTACCGGTTATGGTAAATTTCTTCAGCGTGTGGGAAGAGGATCGTAGGCTATCCTAACTGGGCCGACAAGGTCATTTTAGCCGATTGGGCTGGCTGAGACATTATTCACGTTCTGAGCCTATCTCTTGTACGTGTGAGCTCTCTTCCTGGGTTGCGAAGACCAAACCCATCACTCTTATTTTGATGCCCCAATGATGGAAAGAAAGAAACATATCATAATCAACAAACAAAGACAATTGAAAGCACCAGAAAAACGTAGAAAATCCCAGACGAATCAGATATTATGTCACACAAAAACTCTTAAATCATTTATGAGAGAAAGTTGAAAGACATATTTCACATATGAGCAAGCTAAAACCAACCTCCCCCCAGGCCCCCATCTTCTATTCCAACCTGCAGTTAACAGAAGGAGGAAGTTTAGTCATCCAGGCCAAGAGAATCCCTTTTAAGTGTTAAAGTGCTACTATTTTCCCTTTAACAAATCATTCATTGTTTCGCAACCAGATCACCAATTATTACTCAAAAACATGCATTTGGTATATGAGCAAAATAAAACCAACCTTCCCCAGCCCACTATCCAACATGCAGTGATCAGGTTGTGAAAAGTTAGTCATCCAGGTCAAGAGAATCCCTCTAAGTTTTAAAAGTGCTACTGGTACTTATTTCACTTTCATAAGTCATTCCATGTTTTGCAAATAGTTAACCAATTACAACTCCTCAAGACACCTCCATGGAACATAAAACTCTTTCAAATTGATAAGAGAACTCACAAATACAGAGAATGAAATCAAACATTGATGTTCTTGCCAAAGAACAAGTACTGTTCCACTTGATTTGTCCCCATGCTAGGGCCTTACAGACTTTCTCCATTTACTCATTTGTTCACATCAACAAATGATTCATTGAAGGGGTCAAGAGTATGTTTGGTATATGAACATGGGGAAATATGTTGCAAAACAATTATAGAGTAATACTACATTCCTCCAACCAGTACCAATGATATTTACTCTGCTAAGCTAAACAAAATATTACCTATAGATAGAGACACTGGCGCAAAAGTTTCTGGGAATTTTTTAGTCTGTTTCAAATAAGAACAAGGAGATCCGAAACAAATCGCTCTTTCTAAGCATCAAGGTAAGGCAACCTCACCCAATAATATCATGGTCAAACTATTTTACCTTTGAACTCTAGTCATTGAACAGGAGAAAACAAGTTAGCTATTGTTTCAACTATAACGAGAAAAAGGTTCCATGTCCACTCAATAATTACCATCCATGAAAAATGCAAGAAACTAGAGAAGATACATATTGATCAAAATTTGGAAACACCTTTTACCTCGTATAGACATGTGAAGTTGGCTCTATTCCCCTTGCACGCATTCGTTCAAATGTTTCACGTGCACGGTACATGTCTCCACGTCTTGCATAATAATTCACCATCAACCCAAACTCTTTCCTGGATGGCTGAAGTTTATATGGTGGGAATAAAGGAAATTAGAAACAGAAAAAAAACAAAAAAGATAAGAAAAGATAACTGAGATCATGAAAAATCATAAATATAACACAGCCCTAATGATGCACGGTTCAAAGGACCATTGTTAAAAGTGGACATATTTAAGATAATCATCAATTGTTCTTTCTTTAACAATCCATATTCAACAAGGAAACAAGAAACCCAAACACAGAACATGAAAAGCTCAAAAAGGTTTTTTACGAAAAATAATGAACAAGAGTATAAAGTGCTATAGAGTTTAAGACTCTGTCATTTATTCAATTGAAAAGTCTTTTTTTGAGCAGATATTTGAAGGTAGATGACAAGTGTGATCTACATTAGACTTATGAATATGATATGTTGAATACGCTCTCTAAGATTTATATAAACAAAAATATAAGATTAGGAAGTTGAAGCCAGAAAACTCTCAAGATGGTTAGCAAGGCACAAGGAAGTGTATAGCTTGGGAGTTTACATTCCTGTGGAGGTCAGAAAGCCATATTCACAATACTGTCCTAATAGAGTGACAATCTTATGGTGCTCACAGATGACCTATCGTACCTAGCAGCATATTTAAGAATGCTCATTGCAATTATGAATATCTCTATTAGCATCATTCCTGTTTAAACCCTTCCCTCAAATTCAAGCCCAAAACCATTTTAGGTATTTTTAAGTCACCTTTCTGTCAGTTAGGTAGGATGAGGAAGAATTCTACAGGGTTCATAATGGCTCCACTGCTTCTATGCTATTATGAGAAATTCTGTCCTAGATGCACAAAAACTACTATGTTTTCCTACCTTAATCTTTCCAACATTGTCATTTTGTATTGCAAATAATCCCTGCTCCGTTTGAAAGTCGTTAACATGGAAACAGAGCTGAACAAGCCTAAAAAAGCTTTGCACCCAATTCTCAAATATTCATTGAATTGTAAGACCTAAAATAATAGCATCCCCTTCATATGACCCCCAACATAGATATCTATGCAGAGGAATCTCTTGGCACTGGATAATAATTGCAAGGTAATGAAGACGGAACCAATAGTGCAAGCCCAACTTCTCTTTTCAAAGGTTAACTACCAACATGATCCCCATGTAAAAATTAACACTTTAAAATCCACCGCCTCTTCGACCGGAATACTTCCATATAAGCAAATATACTTCCAATGGCAGCAAATCTGCTCAGGCACAGACACAGACAGCAGTAATCGTTATTGCTTTAAATCAACGAGCACATCTCTAGCAAGGACTAGATGTCGAATCATTTGTCATTGAATCAAAAAATGACAAGCAACGATAAAAGCCAAGTCTCAAGCACAATCCAAATACACACACCACAGCTTCAAGAGTCACCCAAGATATTAATGTCTTGCAATGTCAATGAAAACATCGATAATGCTATTGCAAAATCAGCATTACAACAAAAATTCAGAAGAAACAAAAAAATTGGATAAAAAAAGCTCATCATGTCCGTTGTTCGGATAAGAACATGCATTCTACCTTCTTAATCCTCTCAAACGCTTGAACCACTGCCTGCCAGTTCTCCGGTTGAGTATCAAGAACCTTCCGGAGGTCCCTCCTAGAGTCCTCCCTCTCTTCGTGCCACTTGGACCTAAACTCCCTCCCATCCCAACCCTCCACCCACCTTTTTCTCTCCTCCGCTTGCATCTTCAGCCTCCTTCCATCATCCAACTTCACAGTCAGCACTCTCCCGTGAAACTCCGCCCCATCAAACTCTACCGCCTTCATGGAAGACTCAGCCGCCATGGGCCCGCCGTAAATGATGAACCCATAACCCAAGTTTCTCTCAACATCCTCGTGCCCCTTTATCAGAATCACATTCTTTATCGGCCCAAATTGCCGAAAGAACTCGGCCACCTCGTGCTTCTTTATCCACAATGGCAAATTGCCCACAAAAATCTTTCCCTCCTGCCGAAACTCAACCTGCTCAGTGGAATCTCCACTTTGATTTTCCTCTACTACGTCGCTCGGCGGAAGCGGAGGTAGCGGAGGCGGTAGTGGTGGGGGAGGCGGAGGTGGGGAGATTTTACTGGTAAGCCAGAGCTTGTTTGTGAGATTATGTGGATTGGCGGGTGCTTTTGGGGGATTTAGGAGGGTTTTAAGAGGGTTTGAAGGGATTTTAGGAGTTGGACAAGCGGTGGGGCTGGAGGGGTCGGTTTTGAGGGTTTTTGGGCGGCGGAGTTTACCGGGGAATTGGGAAGACGAAGAGGATGTGGTAGGTGTGTCGAACTCCGCCGAACAGAGGGAGAGAGGGAGACGAAGATTGCCGGTGGCTGGTTGAGGCTTTCCGGAAAGAAGGAAAATAGAGGAAGAGTGAGAGTACTGTGCAGAGGAGAGAGAAACCATCTCCATTGCCGTTGCTAGCTGACTGTGATTGGATTTAAATATCTGGCATGTCGTAACCAAAAATATGAACCACCTTATTCCAGAAACATTTGCGATATGTAACTTCTAAATTATTTTTATCGTTGAGAATTTTTTTTCCTACATAAATCATGAGTCGAGGAAGCCTTTGTGTTAAAATATCAGATAAATTATTACGACATAAATATCAAAAAATATATTTATAATTCTATAAATATAAAATTAATCTGACAATGACACAAATAAATATGTCATAATTGTCAGCATAAATATTAATATGAAACAATTACAGNTTTATCATGAACACACAAAAATAATAAAATTCCTTAGCAATCTTGAAATGTTACTTTCAAAATACTATAGCAAGAGTAATATTTATCATCATAATCATAAAAAAGTTTATCTGCTTCTCATTCCTTAACTTAAAGGTCTAAAATGACAACTCATTTTTATATGTCTCTTTAGGTTAGTATTATTTTCAAACTCCAATAAAGTAACTTTAGAAACACAGATTGTTCAAAATCTTCATCTTTTATAAACTCTGATAGAGTAACCTTAGATGTACAAATTGTTCAAGGTTCACACTATTTCTCAATTTAGTATGATGTGTAGCCTTGTTTACTTCTACAATTTTACCTATAAAACCTTTTGTCAAAGTATCATCCTCGAATGCAAATTCATTACCCTTATAATTGTTGGCGTAAGCTGTAAAAAAATCAAATCAAACAAAATCACCCCAATCAATGTCAATATATTTGCCATGATATAATTAGGATTGTATAGCTAAAATTTGGTTGTTTTCCTATTTATTTGTACATTTTTAGTAAAATAGAATGAAAAAAAAATACAGAAAGGAAAATTTAACATGATATTAGAGACACGATTATTCCACCTGTTTGAAACTTTTCCCAATTCTCTCTGTCATATGTTTATAGAGTTACAGAAAATCAAGCAACTTCTCCTCCTCCCATTTCTCACCCGATTTCAAATCGGTGGCATTATGTGTTTCAGTTTTGTGCCTCTACAACTAATCTAGCACGGGGTCTCCATTTCTATTCAATTTTGGCCCCCGTTGTCCCGATTGCTTCCTCAAAAATAAACCCTAATTTCCTGCTTTCTTCCTCAAAATAAAAGATTGTTGCTTTCTTCACTATCCAAATTTGCTAGCAATGGCCACTAGCGATGCCATCCTCACCATCCTTATCAACCAAAGGACAAAAGTTCTATCCAAAGACCAGCTCCCAAATCTGACCACCCAAAATTTAACCACTCCCATCAGCATCAAGTTGGATGATTCTAACTACTCCCTTTGTTTAAGGTTGTTGACATGTATATCTCCTGTAAAGACAAACTGAGCTATATCAACGGCGACTATCCCCCACCACAGGAAGATCCCTCCTTTTGAAAATGGCATATTGATAATGTCATTGTCAAAGGATGGTTATTTAACTCCTTGGACCCAGCACTCATTGGCAATTTCAATCGATTTCCCATTGCTACGACCTATCTTGATGATAGCAATACTTCTCAAGTATACTAACTCCAATGATTTGTAGCTCGCCTCCGACAGGCTAGCGGCTCCCCTAAGAAATTCTACACCAAAATACAAGGGGTTAGGAGAGAAATCAATTTCCACCGTCCCAATCCAATGAAATGGGCCGCCAACATCAACATTACAACAATCTACTTCAAGACAATTGGGTTTACACCTTCCTTTACGGCTTGGATGAGCATTTTGATAACATCCACAATGATGTGCTCCAGATAAACCCATTTCCTTCTGCTGAACAAGCCTATACCCATGTCTGCAGGGAGGCTTTCCAACAGACAGTGATGAGTAACAACGATTCCTCTGGTGTTGCTCTGGCCACAAAGGGGCTGAAACTAAGTTTGACTACTTCACCCTCTAGTCACAAGATTGGGAAAACCATTGCATCCTTTAAGTCACGGACCGTTCCTAATGGAATGAAATCCTCCTATTGTGGCAACTAGCGCCACAAAAAAAAGACTTGTTTCTAAAAAAAAAAAAAATGGCTATCTTGATAGGTGGTATGAATTGCAGGCAAAGAAAAAGGGCCCATCAAGTACAGATACAATCATGGGCAGAGTGGATGTAACATCAGCAGAGCCCCACCTTTCCTTAATTCCCCACGCTGAGATTTCCTAGTATATGGGACCCATCTCCAATATAGGTAACTGTGGCCCTAGTTTAGTTACCTCCTCTTGTGATGTTGATCGAGGTTCTTGGCTTCTTGACTCCAGAGCCATAGACCACATAACCTTTGCAACCAATGATTTTACCACGACATCTCTACTACAATGCATCTTGTTGCAAATGCTAATTGGATTGTCTCTCCGATCACAGGGGTCAGATCTATGTATCTAACACCTTCTCTCAAATTGTCGAATACGTTACTTGTACCATCGCTTTCGTATAAATTATTGTATGCTAGTTAAGTTATTATAGAATTAAAGTGTGCTGTCCTAATTTATTCTACATTTTGTCTCTATCAGAATATTCTCACCAAGGAGATAATCAGGCTTGGTACAAAAAGGGGGGCCTATACTACATGGAAGACATCGCGGGGCATACTCATTACATACAAAGTGATGAAAGGGAGCAACAAATCTGGTTGTAGCATCGACAATTGGGGCATCCAAATTTTGGTTATCTGAAACATATATGACCTCATCTATTCACTAATAAAGTGTCGTCTAACTTTAGAAGTGATACCTACCATGTAAACAAAAGTCACCATGTGTCTTATCCACTAAGCATGAATAAAAGCACTATTCCCTTTGTTTCGTTCGCTTTGATATGTGGGGTCCCTCTTCTATCTCTATTAACTCCTATGTTTGATGGTCTGTCATCTTCGTTGACAATTGTACCCCTATGACCTCGCTTTACTTGATCAAACATAAAGAGGAAGTGCTACAAGTATTTCAATGATTCCATGCAATAATTCAAACTCAGTTTTCAGCCAAGCTACGAGTTCTCCACTCTGATAATTGTAGAGAATATTTTGATCAACGCTTCCACATCTATTTCCAACACCATAGGCACATTCATAAGACATCATATCCTCATACTCAACAAAATTGGTATTAGTTGAGAGAAAGAATCAACATATTCTTGACTGGTTGAGCATTACTACATGGGGCTCATGTGCCGACTCAATCCCGGCTTGATGTGATGTCCACCATTGTATACTTACTCAACAGACTACCCTCCAAAATCTTAAATTTTAAGACTCCGCTTTTGATGTTCCATACCTCCCTGTCCGCAGCCTCGATACTTCCTTCGCAAATATTTGGGTGTGTGACTTGTATACATCTTCAAAAAAATCAAAGAACCAAACCAAACCAGACCCGTGTGCTCTCCGATGCTTATTTCTGGGCTACTGCGTCCGCCAGAAGGGCTATCAATTCTATAATCCCTCTATTAGACGTACCTATGTGACCATGGATGCTACATTTATGGAGTCCAACATATTTTCCCGGGCCTTAATTATCCTCTTCAGTGGGAGACTCAAGATGAAAAGAAGAATTAGGTACACTTCAACTAGCCAAATAGTCAAACAGTGGTAGATAAAGCACCATGCTGAGGGATGGGTGAACCCATAGAGGTGAATGGACCTACAGGGCATAATACACCTTCTAGAATTGATACATCTTCGGAAACAGAACCAAGCTCCCCCCTTCTTTGATTCTTGTAGACACATCTCCTCAGAATATCCCTAAGGTAAGCACTCCTGGAACACTCTCAAATATAAGTGACTTAAATACTCCTACCTGACATACTTTACCTTCTAGGGAAAATCGTGGTAAACCACCAAACAAATACTTCGAGGATTTTGAAGCGCAAAGATCAAAGTATCCAATAGCCAGCTACATGTCTACCAAAAGACTATCAAAACCCCTCAAAGCATTTGTGCATGTACTTTCCTCAAGTCAAGTCCCGGCTAGAATCCAGGAAGCCTTGTCTAATCCAAAATGAACTCAAGCAATGAAAGAAGAAATAGAGGCCCTACTAAAAAATGATACATGGATGCTCGTTCCATTACCTAAAGGGAAGAAAGCAATAGAATACAAATGGATATTTTCCATCAAATACAAGGTGAATGGGTCTATTGAAAGATATAAAGTAAGACTAGTGGCAAAAGGCTATACACAAACATATTTGGTAGACTACCAAGAAACTTTATCACCTTTTGCAAAACTAGACACTGTAAGGATATTGATATTGCTTGTAGCTAACCTTGAGTAGCCATTAGATCAATTTGATATAAAAAATGCCATTCTACATGGCAACCATGAAGGCGAAGTATACATGGACCTTCCTCCAGGCTACAGATTATCCATTAAAAACAAGGTCATGTGTAAATTGCAACGAGCACTATATGGACTAAAACAATCACTTCGAGCGTGGTTTGGGCGGTTTAATCTGACAATAAAGTACGGGTTCAAGCAATGCAACTCAAACTATACACTCTTTCTAAAACACAAGTTGGGCAAGGCAACCATATTAATAGTATATGTAGATAATATAATTATAATAGGAAATGACGAAGAAGAAATATCTAGACTATAAAAGGAGTTAGCTACCAAATTTGAAATGAAAAACTTGGGAGGACTCGAAGTATTTTTGACGTTGCTAGTCCAAACAAGGAATATTTCTTTCCCAAAGGATGTATGTGTCAGATTTATTAATTGAGGTTGGAATGTCGGAGTGCAAACCAATGAATACTCCTATTGTTCAAAATCACATACTTGGAGTATACCTAGATCAAACACCAACTGCTAAAAGACGGTATCAAATGCTAGTTGGCAAACTTATATACATTTCACATACTTGTCCTGACATTACATATGCTGTAAGCATAGTTAGCCAACTCATACATAACTCTAGTGAAGATCACATGGATCTGCTGACCCGAATACTAAGATGCTCAAGTCCTCACTTGGGAAGGAACTTATGTTTTCAAAAAATAGTCATTTAAAAATTAATGGCTATATAAATACAGATTGAGCTAGAAGCATCTTAGATAGAAAATCCTCTTCAAGATATTTCATGTTTGTTGGTGTGAATCCTGTTACATGAATAGCAAGAAACAAAAGGTGATGGCACTCTCTAGTGTTGAAGCAGAATTCCGTGGAATGGCAAAAAAGGCTTTGCAAACTATTCTGAATCCAGAAACTACTTACAGAACTAGGCTTCATCCCTACTTCAAAAATGAACCTTTTATGTGACAAAAAGGCTGCCATTGTAATATTTCACAACTCAGTCCAACATGATCGAACAAAACATGTGGAGGTGGATTGAAATTTTATCGAGGAAAACCTAGAAGCAAAAATAATTTGATTTCCATTTGTGAAGTTCAAAGACCAACTAGCAGACATACTCATAAAGGTGATATCAAGCAAAGTGTTTCACAACTCACTCAACAAGTTGTCCATTAGAGACTTAAATATATATCAACTTGAGGGGGAGTGTCGATGTGAGCTGTAAAAAAATCATATAAAATCATATAAAATAGTATAAAATCATAAAATCAAATAAAATCATCCCAATCAACGGCTAAATATTTGCCATGATATTTGTATAGCCCAAAATTAGGATTGTATAGCCAAAATTAGGTTTACAAGTATTCCTATATATTTGTACACTTTCATTGAAATGGAATGAAGGAAAAATACACAAAGGAAAATATAACAATAATAACCTTCATCTATTATTCTAATTAGATAATTATTACTTTCATCAATCCCAATTTCACAAATATCAATTTCACATTAACAGTAACAATTAAATACAATAAATAACTAAAAAAAACAATTTATTTTTTTTTTTTTAAAAACTATGAGACATTCAAAGTGCGCACCTTGAGCCTCAAAAAGAAAAGCACCTAGGAGGTCTAGGCACGTGCATATTGAAATGAGCTTCACCTAGGTATGACAAGGCACCAAGCTTCGAGCTCTGAGCCTAGGCACACCTAGCCACACTTAAGGCCAGCCTTTAACAATATAAACTGACGCATACATTTTCATCCAACTCACCCTAGAGGAAAATAGAAAAAAGGAAGTGAACAGGATAAGGGATAATATGGAACACATGCACACGTCACCGCATCTGTTTGCAGCCCAAGAGGAGTGGGGGGGGGGCTTATCTAGTCTGTTTATGGCAATTTAATGTACATCATCATCGTCATCAAAGCCTCAAACCCCATTACTGGGAATTGGCCATACAAACCATTTTATCTATTTTTGTTCTTACCAAGGGCCTCAATCCTTCCTCACCACATAGTTAATGTCATAATAGGTCCTGAATTGATGTCCTGAAGGCTGAAGCACAATTGACTATAGCCTAAGAACATGATTCCTAATTTTGTTCACGTATTTGTCACTGCTGATGATGTACACATAACAGTGGAAACTGTTTTTACAAGTTTGATGATGAGGAAACACAATTACAAGGAATGCTATGTCAAAAAGTTATGAGAATGCAAGGGACATTTCAGATGATGCTGAAAAAAACATACTCAAGTGATATTCCCATAGTTGACAAATCAAGCTGACATGATAATGTCACACTATTCAGCCATTTAATAGAAGTACCCATTATTAAAGCAAAAAAAAAGGTGTTGCCCTACTATCCTTCTTTACTGGTTCAATCATTCTCAATCCAAGGCAACATGTTCCCAAAATGGGAGGGGCATGGAAAAGTCTTTCATTTTCTCCCTGCCGTCTTCTAGATTTTCGCCCTTCAGCTGCCCCCAGACAAAGATCCTAAAGTATGTGACCATACCATCTCAATTACCTCCTGGCACTTATTTTCTCTAGGGTTTATTTTTAGGTCTTTATTGATCAACTTATTTCTAGTTTGCCACAACTGTGTTCATACTTATCTTCTAGAACATACCCAGATATGGGCAACGCATATCTCAGAAACCTTTGACTGCCATGTATTTTATTCGGTAGGGTTGCATAATAGAAACTGAGAGAAGAAATTTAGTGACTAACAGAAACTGAGTGTACATGTTTACATGCATCAACACTGACATCATCCACACCACTCACACCACTGGACTTAGCCACATCATTGCCACTGACGTCAATCTCCATTGCGGTTGCTGCTGCCAAATCATCACCACCATAACCATCATAGCATCACCGCCATCATAATCCTCAGATTGTGGTTGTCCCTCACCTTACTTCCACCACCTCCTCAAAAAAATCTTCCATGCTATTGATCTCCTGAATCTCTAACATCCTCCCAAAGAAATTGTGGATATTACAGTTAATTTCTAGTTTAGGATTTATTCAGAGGATATCTGGCAAGTTTGATTTTAGTGGTAGTTGTGTCCATTTGGTGCATCTGGATGATGGTAATGCACCGGGAAGGAGTGACAGTGGCAGAATTGACAATCTTAAGTGTGTGCTTATTGCTGGTATTACGCAAGATGGAGATGGAGACATAGATGAGACAAGTGAGAGGAAGAACAGTGCTCGTGTAAAACACAACAGTGTATGGACATAGGGTATGTAAAGGTATGTAACCAAATCACTTTAAACTCAACTACATCCATCCAAAACTACTTAAACCTATAAATTTAAAGAGCCAAGACTAAAACCCTACAAAAGTAATGCTTAGAATATGAACAATCAAACAAAATATGAAAATAGGAATAGAAGAATAAAATATATAATTGTATAAAGAATAAAAAAAAAACAATTCTGTTTCCAAAATTAGGCATGGAGTACCTGGCATCCCTACGTGACTGGTGGTGTGGTGGACACTGAGGGTCTACAGGCACAATTGGTAGTGGTTACAATGGCATTGAGTGTTGGTAGCAACACTAAGCACAGGGTTTTGACTAACCTAGAGGGGAAGGCAGAGTAGGTAACAGAAAGGTGGAAGAGAGGAAGGTGAATCCCAATGGTGAAACGCATTGGGTTGCAGTGAGAAGGAAGATGGCAGGAGCAGCAGAAGGTGGTGGTGTCCAGCAAATTGTACAGTGATCCCTCCCAACCCGCGATCCCCATGACCTAGGGTGTTCAAACCCATGAAATAAAAAAATTTCTCCCATGCAATAACCATTTCCATAAAGATTTCCCCTCGACATTCTAATGCCTTCATAGTCCATTTGGTACACAGAGTCAGAGATAAAAGACATTGAATGACTAGTGAAATGGAAATGGATAAATGGGAATGGAGGTTTCATCGTCCGGTGATGATAATTTCACATTTTACACCAAGTTAATCCAATTCTCTCATATTCACATCTGGCCATCAATAGTGATGAAAATAAGGAATATAAAAGGCTTGATTCTCAAATTTCGTTTCCATCATCAAGATTCCTACGAAATGCATATCAGGAGTATGAAGCCTCTATTCCCCTTTCTAGCCCCCAAGCCTATGTATCAAATCAACCATGATGTTCAGATATGAATATGTTCCAAGAGTTATGTGACTCACTCAAAAAAAAAAGGTTGGTCCAGTGCAGAAGATCACCTATATTACAGCCTTTTGGGGGGAGGGGGGGGGGAGGGAATAGATGTACCTAACCATACCATTATATTGCAAATAATTTTTTTAATAGTTTGGACCAGTGACCTCCATATAATGATGAAACAACTTTGCATTGCTTCAAGCTTCATTCTTGTGCTACTCTCCTACCTTGACATTTTCATTTCAACTATTTTAACTTTTCTATACAACGTCCCTAAAGTTCATAGCACCGTGCAATATTTATGCCAATCACATAAAATGCATAGAGCACTTTTTAAAAGGAAGCTATTTTCTGCTATTATAAGACATCAATATTGATAAATGGAACAAGAAATACCCTAATGGGTGCAAATCCATGGGCAAGCGCAATTTGAGGTGACGCAATTGGATCCATGACACAAGTTGGATTTCTACCTTGTGCATCTCAATCTAATCCAGTCCACAATTCTTTCAAAAAGCACATATATAAAATTTGCTCCACCCTTCACTTGATGATAGAGCGGAGGAAATTTTTCATCTTTCCGAAATTCCATCAAAAAGAGGTCAATTTTGCAAAATATAATTGCCATAATTTACTGATGTACACCCTTGTGCTAGATGACAAATGGAAACAAGATTATTTATCACAGAAAACAAAAACAAACAAAAAAACTTGAGATGTACCCAAGAAATCTTTTCAAGGTTAACTATGCAAAAATAATACACAGTGTGTGTGTAGGCATCCATGTATGAGATGCATGACCTATATATACTTTCCAACATCTCACAGACACTAGAATCTTCATCCAATTTTTGTAATTCCAACAAGAACCACAAAAGATATAATGAATGATCCGCAAACTGCATTAAAATCAAAACTAATTTCCAGAGAAAACAACCAAAATTTCAACTTCCATCATTTCCATCCTAAAGCACCCTCACATTCTACTACTACCATACCTTGCTAACCATTGGATTCTTTCTTTTCATTTCTCTTTTCTGTTCTTTTTCTTTCCATATCAAAACCTAGGATACTCTAACACCACACATCCTGCAATTTAGCAAGCTCTATACACAAGTCACATAACACTAACAAGCAAGCATATTTCATAATTTTCCAGTAGAGAAAAATAACAGACAACGAATGCAAAAGATACAGAATCACACAGGTGAAAAAAGGATTAATTAGACAGCTATGAAGAGGTAAACAAGCACAAATACCTTTGTATAAAGATTAATTAGACATCCATAGCTGACAATAGAAGGTGTGAAGCCACATTCCTGGCAACATACAACATTAAAGAGTCAATAAATCAGGCAACAGTATTTACACATTACTCTGATCACTGTGTGTTTGTGTGTTAGGATGGGGGACGCAACTTCACGTTGGACAGCGGCCAATATTAAATAAAAGCAATTTAATAAGGATGCCTAATGACTGAGTGTAAGACCCGACCCAAGTCATGTAAATTTTTGTACATTTTTCCTAGCTTTCTTATATTTTTATGCAAATTTTTTTTAGCAAAAGTATCTTGAATTTTAGCAGTGCCTACGATGTAATTACCCAATTGTGAAAGTTGGGCCTTTTAATGTTTACACATGATAGACCAATAAAAGCCCAGAAAGCTATACGGATGAATTGATTCACTAACTTTTCCTTTAAACAGATTCATGTTGTGTTACTATTAATTGCTTGCCCATGTTTCCCATTCTCACTAACAACTAATCCACTTTAATGGCTCCAGCACACTTGCTTTGGAACGCCTGTTTTCCCAGCATTGCCCATATACTTGTACTCGAGTGTACACTAGGTATGTGCCTTCGCTTCCAATAGACACGCCGCATGGTTTTGACATTAAAGAAATTGGACGTGATAGTTAGTATTAAAGTTCAACTTAAGAGAAGCTGCTTGCAAGGAAGGCCTTAGTGTTGATAAATGGCATCTAGTGTGAGATCACCATGGCCCAAACAACCCCTACCATTCTAACTGCAATGACTCATCTTTAAGGCCTTGAGAGAAGGCGATGGAGCTAGGGGCCCAAAATGAGTCCATTGAGAGGTTAGAGAAATGGACAAATACCTCATCGATCAACTAAGGACTCGTGAAAAGGTGGTCAAGCACCTCACCAATCATGTTGGTGATTTCAGAAAAACTCACCACCGAATTGAGCCTTATGATGCGCACTGCAGGGAATGAAGGCAGCGCCTTAAATAATGATAAAGTTAAGCCTCTGAAACCTTGTCTTTATAGTGACATTTGGATCTCGAAGGAGCTTGGCAACTTCACCTTCAAGTTCAACATGAAACAGTACTTAGGTGCACAGATGTGAGGTCAAGGACACAAAGGTGGCAATGGCACAATATACCTAAGTGGCTATGCCGAACTTTCTTGATGCACAACAAAAGCAGAAATTGTCCAAGAACAATTAAGCATTCACTCTTGGAATAACTTCAAGAAAGCAGTGGTGGCTTCGTTCCACCAGGAAAATTATAAATTCCCAACAAGACACAAGTTGCAAGCCCGAAATAGATCAAGCATACTGAGACCATTCAAGATTACAACAAAGCTTTCTCGCCATGTATGTTGGTCATCAAAGGCATGTCCAACAAGGACAGTTTGTTCCACTTCATTGATATTATAGAGCCATGGGCTCAGACAGAATTGTTAAGGTAGCAGTTGCAAGATTTGGCTTTACCTCCAACTGCAGCTGAAATATTAGGCAACGATGATTTTAAGAAGAGCAATAGGCAACTATGCTTTTAAGAAGAGCAATCACAACACAGGGAACTAGTAACTCCTCCAAGAAGACATCACCAAATCCAAGAGTAGAGGGCAATATCCTATAGAACTTTCAGAGCTCCAAGAATAGCACAAGAGTGTCCAAAGTAAGAAGTTGCCACCTGAGGGATGTTTCTTGTGCAATGGGCCACATAAGGAGGCAAACTGCCTACATAAAGGAGCTTTTAAGTGCACCGCAGAAGAAGATTCATTAGGCTAAGTTAGAGGAAGATGAGAATGATATGGACCAACCTTGCTTGGAAGCAATTCACCTACTATATGCTACAGAGAAGGACACTCATGCGACTACAAAGTTGACAACCTTATGTAAGTGGATGTCCAAGTTGATGGCAAGGAGCTTGCAACATGGTTAACACAAGCTCAACTGGTAACTTTGTGACAAGGGCTGAAGTGGAATGGGTAGGTCTACGACTAGAGCGAGATGGTGTCAGAATGAAAATCATCAAGTTAAAGGCAAACCCTCAGCATCAGCGACTCATGCATGTAAAACTTAAGAGGGTGGAAAGGGGAGCTAAACTCTGCGGCTGCTCCCATGGATGACTTTGACTTGACTTTGGGTATGGAAATCCTCAAGGTGACAAAGGAAATACCCATGCCCCACTCGAACTCAATAATACTCATAGGTGAAAGACCATTTTTAGTGAACGCTTCTTGTAAGACAAAGGCACCTTCAAAGAAGAATTAGGATAAGGTAGTGTTTGCTCTTCAGCTTGAGAGACGCTGAGAATGGGAGAACCTAACTTGCAGCACTGTTCGTGAAGGAAGAAGTCAAGCATGTCTTGTCATCAGCTGAATTGGATGCCTCTAGGAAGAATTTGATAATGAAGCCAAAAGAATTGCAAAAGGTGCTTCCTCCTAGAAGAGCAATTGATCGTCACATCGAGCTTACAACAGGGGCTAATGCCTTCACATTATCATCGTCTTGGGGGCATTGACAATAATTTCGGATGAACCCCAACCAACAAAGAACCTTTCTCCATCTTGTTAACCATTATCGATCTGTGAAGTCATTTATTCTATTGCATGTTCTTTCTATAGCAGATTCCCCACCCGCCTCAGATCACTCCCTGAGAACTTGTTGAACTACCCTCACCCTGGTCCTGTATCAGTGTGCTAGTCTAGCCTATGGCCAATGCATGTACAAATTTAAGATCAAAACTGACCTTGCAGTTGAATATGGCAGGAGATAAAAATCAAACTTCATGATCCAATATGCCATTCATAAGAACTAAAATTTTTGTAAGGAAAGAAAATAACAATACGACTATTAGATATCTAGTAGAGTATATGTACCGTAAAAAGTCAGTCTAGGGAAGGGAAAGATAAATCAGGGGAGGGGGAGAGGCAAAAGGAAAACAGGGGGAGGAGAAAGAGAAACAATGGGAGAGACTGAGAG
>JAODPA010055249.1:0-11394 GCA_025585075.1 Nepenthes mirabilis
ATTAAGATATGGTAATTTTTATTCTCTCATAAATATTTATTTTCGATTAAATTATAACTAAACGAAGGAATATTTATTTTCAAGAAATAAGGAGAAAATAGAATTTCTATTCCCTCTAATCAAACGTAGGGTTAGAACGTTATTTATTCACCAGATGATTTTCAAAGGCTCGATTTTTCCAAACACATAACATAAAGATAAACCTCAACCAATACGAGAATAAAGAAGCTTAATATTTGAAAGGATCATAACAAAACCAGTAGAATGCTCTAAAAACAAGAGAAAGGGAAAGGTATCAGCTGAAGATAACCTGCTAAAGAAAGAAATCAAGGGAAAAGCTCTAAATAAGGGAGCTTAATATTTTCCCAATACTTAGAGAATCGTGACAGCACTCAGTAAAATGCTCTAAATAGACATGCTTAACCTGCTAGAGATCAAAATAGCATAATCTAGCTGCTTCCCTTCTTCCAGTTTGTGCTCAATGAACTCAGCCGAGTCATCTTTACCCAACTGGTTAACTCGCATGCTTGCTTGGCTCTTTTCTTCAAAGATTTTTCTCTTACACATAATGCAACCAGCAACTATCAGCCTTTCTACATGCGCACGCTTTGATTGCGAAATTCTTAGCTTCAAATTTCATCGGTCAATCATTTTCTCGGGAAAAATTTTCACCTGCACACCACCCATAGCATATTATGGAAAAAATTACGGGAAATTTCTTCGAACGATGGATCTCCTTAATAGGAAGAATGAGGGGCTTACTAGAAAGGGAACAGCTGCTCACTGATAGTCAGATGATGACAGCTAACTTGGGCGATATCTTGCCCAAAACCCGATCTTCCCGGAAGATTCACTCTCGGAACTTGATCTAAGCCACTTGGACCGGAGCGAAAAATGCCGCCTCAAGAAAGGCTTCTTCCCGAGCGAGATCCTTGAGCTGGAACTTGCTTCCGTTTGGATCGACTTTCCTTCTCCAGTGGAAGTTTTTTTATGTTCAGAAATGTTGAAATTACCATCAAAATAGCTGTCCATTACGCGGTTTTTTGAAATTTTATGGAACTTCATCTTCAACTCTGCTTCTGCTTTTAAAGCTTTTCTGGACATCCTGGAGACTTGCCTCTCCCCTACTAAACAAACCGGGCAAACCGGGTCATACTTGTCGGCCTCTGGGGTCACGGTTTCCAAGCACTCGGCATGATATATGTGCCCACAGACTAATACTGCAGCGACAGACAGTTCATGACCAGAAACTGAAACTCTCTCAGCCAAGGGCCTCGAGCAGGCACCACAAGTTTGGAGATCAGAGGATAGGGAAGATGAGAACCTGCTGCTTGAACCGCTAATCTTGCTACGGCCGGAACCAAAATGCCCACTGTCAAAGGACCACCTTTCTCTTTGGGAGAAGGCGACGAGCTCAGAAAAGGTCCGGAGTGACCAGCTATCCGAAGACCCGCCTTGGGAACCGGTGGCTAGTTCATTGCTAATAGTTGAGAATACAAATGATGGCCGGCCATCGGAAAGTGAAGTGTTGTTTGGTGATTTCAATCCCTGGATTTGACTGTCTGAAACTTGGCGAAACAGCTGGTGTCCGGGTGAATGGCGGATCAATCGGGATGGGATGGTGGTGGCAGGGGACAATTGACAATGGGAGCAAAAAGGATCGGTGGTTGGCTGTGAGATAGATGAATTTGAACACGTTGAAAATGCAAGCTTAGTGGGAACTGCTGCTGATATTTCGGGCGATTCTGCAGATGTCTTTGCCTGCAAAAGTTATTAGTATACAGAAGGAAGTAAATATCGAGCTTGATTAGTCAACAGAAACTGCAGAAAGCCTCATATCAGAATTCTGCTACATTGCCGAACTCACCTCAGGAAAATATCTGCTTGCAGTCGATGGATCTACAACCCCAAGCACAAAAATATCAGATTGTATACATGGGATGCAAGAGAACAACATTAAGCAAATCGAAAAATGAATTAAGCAAAAGAAAAGCCCATTGAACATGTTAGCCATAATTATCAGCCAAAAACAAGGAAACTCCAGGTCAGAAACTTCGGTAGCCAAGTAGATGACCAAGCAAGGCATGCAAATGGAGAAATGAATTAAGCAGAAGAGAAGCCCATCAAACATCAGAGCCAAAATTACTGGCCAAAATAAAGAAACTCTAGGTAAAGTGACACAGTACGGACCCTCAAGCTTAACAACCCAAGAAACCCGACCAAAATGAATCATCTGATCTGCAAAGGCCATCCAATCAAGACCATTAATTTCACCTGCTTGACTGAGGAGCTCCAGGATAGCTTTTAGTACCCACCAGGTTCCAAGGAAGACAAATATGTGGTGGCTGAATAATTCCATGACAGGCATGTGATGGCTGGAGGATAATTTCAATTATCATTTTGTTCCAAGGATCAGCCAAAATGAACCCCTTGTTTAGCTTCTCTCAGTATTTTGCTTTCCATTCAAAGAATCACAATGGTCCAAGATACTTAGGCTGAGTTGTAATCAGACTTTGAGTTATTCTCTAATAGCAAACCCTCTACTGGCTGAATGATTTCCAACATTTAGGTTGAGTGATTCCTTAAGAAAACTATCATATGTGAACAAGTCTCTTTAAAGAATGAGTGATTCCCCGGATTTTGTCCTCCCATTTTCAATTATCCTTTATAAATCCAAGTTTCAGTTTATTATCAAACACACATCCGCATTACTAAGCAACTTCTAAAGCCAAATAGATGATCAGGGAAGGCATGCAAAAGGAGAAATGAACTGAGCAGAAGAAAAGCCCATTGAACATTTTGGCCAAAACTATCAGCTAAAAATAAAAAAACTCTAGGTAAACAACTTCAATATCCAAATAGACGATCACACAAGACATCAAAGGTTGGTTTGTCCATGTCGCAAAAGAACCGCTCTCCCAAAATACTCTTTTCACTTACTGAAGATTATAATGCACCATTATCTAGGTATCCCTAGTGAAACTCTTCCAACCTCCAGGGTCCTCTCCATATGAGCTTTATCATAAACCCTCCTGTTATTTTGTGACCAAGCCAAACCTCCCACTCAATTTTTTTCTCTTGAGCTTTATCCTACCTCAGCTTATACTTTTTTCCTGACATTCAACTTGGAGCATGTGTTCTGTGTTACTAGCTCATAATTCGGAGGGCACTTTCATTCAGGCAATTTTACCACATCTCAAAGAAATTTCTTCTCAAAGCTAACTGATAGGAGTAAGAAGTGTCATACATCCAAATACTTTAATATCTTCGTATATCTTTCGTTTCCTTTGATGCAAGGATGGGGGAAAGAAATTGGGAAAAGAGAAAGAAACATCATAGGTAAACGGAAAGAAGAGAAGTAGAGATCAGCAGAGAGATCAAAAAATCACAATTATTTAATATTTATTCAACTCATCAATAATGCCTTCAGCATTAGAGTTATAATCTTCATATAGAAAACTTTACTGCTCGTTAATTAGGAAACAAAATAATTTCCTAACTAATAAGGAAATAATACGATATAATTTTTTAAAATAAAATAAAATCTCGTCAAATAAAATCAAAATCAAATAAAATATAATTACTTCTAATCAAATAAAATCAAATCTCTTCTAACCTGGAATATCCATAATGTCCGCATCAACCTTAATTACGAAATGTAGAACAAGTATTGCACTACACTAGGCCCAAACATAGAATCAACTAGATCCACAAACCGGAGTTTCATGTCGTTCTCACACGTAGTCCACTAACCCACTCCACCAAGAGGGCAACAATAAAAAAGCATGATAAATGATAGACAATAAACAAAATCAAATAATAATATAATGAAGCCAAGGCCACAAAATAAAGGAGCATAATTAACAATGTCACAAGATGCAACATAACCAAATCCGGAGATTATACTCATTTAAATCTCTTATTTTTATGACAAATCCCCAAAAGCACGTTTTTGGCATCATCTCTAATCACTTTCAGGTCTTGCAAAAGTCATTTCCCCAAATTTTTTTTTCTAGCATTCAAGCAGTGCTCTAACGCCAATTGATCTAGACCCTTTTGAAAAGTCACCCAAATTTAAATCCACGTAATCAATATGACCATCTATTTACTTCTTAAATCGACTTACAGTTGGATTAGGATCACTTTCTATGATCTAAGGTTCAAATGAAGTTCAAACTTAAAAAGAAAAAAAAAGGTCTATTTATTGAGTGTGACATTCTAACGGTATTTACCTTCCATTCAATTTTTTTTCTCCTGAGCTTCATCCTACCTCATCTTATAGTTTTCTATCGCCATTCCAACTTGGAGCATGTGTTTTGTGTTACTAGCTCAGAATTCGAAGGGCACTTTCATTCAGGCTATTTTAGCACAATTCAAAGGAATTTATTCTCAAAGCCAACTGATAGAAGTAAGAAGCAGCATTCACAAACGCGGCTTCTCATTAAGCAAAAGAAAATTTAGGGAAATTTCTACAGCTAAGCAATTGAAATTATCAGCTAACTCAGAGGGTTTTATAACCTTAAAAAAAAAAAATTCCCTGCAATTTATCATCCCATTAAGCATCATGTGGGCTGTCTTTGTTTGATTTATCAAGGATCGATATTACTTGTATGAAGGTCCCCAAGTTCAGAAGCATACATCACAGTAAGGATCTTCAGGCAGAAATGTTAGGGGCTTCCCTCGGCATTTAATCAAGCAAAAGCTTCCCTAAATACTGATATTTGTGGCTGACATAAACACAAAGTACTTCCCATAGAGCTAGTCTTTCAGTCAAAAGATTGGGTTACACAAACTTCTCTCGCATTTGACGCTATTGGGCGATCAGACAATTACAATTTTGAAAACTAATGTAAATCCAACAGAACTGCATTTTGTGATTTACATTAGTTTTCTTTGAGGTATCTGTTGTGTGCATTTTGTGGTGTTCCATGAGCCAATGGAATTGGACTGGTTTACTAGAAGCACAAGGAAAAGCAAGATGTAGAGAAGTTCCTTTAGCAGATTTTTGAATGATTTGGAAAGAAAGGGATGAGAGAGCTTCAGAAGTTAAAGAAAGTCAATGTCGGAGCTGTCTTCCACATTTCTCGGTCTTCTGCACCAGTGATCTTTAAGGCGGCACCCTTTTCTCTCTTATCTTTTAGTAGATTTTACTAAAACAAATTAATAACATAATTTGTGGTATGGCATTAGTTGAATATTAGTTGTCGCTATACTTGTTTGATGCTGCATCGGCCTAGTAGTAATAGCAGCCTATTTTACATCCTGATCATGGAAAGGGCCACATGTGTATCAAGATAACCTCTTGGGTATGCACTGGCATTCAAACCATCAATTTACCCTAAGATCCAAGCAGTAGCAGTACAAATAAATAGTTAAGTAAGAGACAGCACCAGATAGCAATGACCAGAACACATAAATATAAAACATGTAAAATGAACTTAAGTTCTTGGACCCTGTGCAAAGAATATATGACAGGCATTCCTCAGATATAAAATATGTCAAGCATATTATGAAACATTAAAATGACTTCAAAGATTCAGTCACAAGTAGCATGCCTCCTCAATTTCTGTTACTGCAAATAGGGGTGATTACAATGATCACTATATTTCTGCCATTTCAACCCAATCAAAATTAGTAATATAAAATAAAATCCTGCACAAAAAATCTATAACAATTAATTGCACAAAGGAAGCAACCAAACACATTCAGACTACTCCCAGAGCAGAGGAAAGATGCAAGTAAACCAACTGAAAAAACACATTTTCAGCCATATATGAGCAAAGACACTTTTTCAATAGAAGCTAAGGAAACACGTTATTGCAACGATTTACCTGAATTGGCTATAGAATGTAAGCCAACTCCCTCATGAGTTGGAGACTTCTGAGATGGTGAAGTCACAAAATCTTCCATAGGACTTTCTGCAGTTGAAATAGTCCCATCATCTGAACCTAAAGTACCTTTCATCTCTGTTACAACATCCTTGCTTATTCTTTCACATGGTTGATGTGATGGATAATCAATTTCATCAGCCACACACCGATGATTGTCCCACTGAAAGCTCCATGATGGAGACTGTGTGGCATTTCTATGAAAACCTTCACCACTGCTTCTTTCAGGCAGTTTTCTGTCCCTTGAAGCAACACAACAGACTGAACCCATGCCCACTCATGCAAAAAAAAAAAAAAAAAGGGTCCAGTTTCAAATGGTATATCAACAATTGCTCCCTTAAATTTCAAGAAACAGCTCCGCGAAGATATTCAGAGAACATCCTGTGGTAATAGAAAAGACAAAAGGAACCGAGTGCCATCAATAAAACTATGCAAATTTTTGCTTAATAAGGACTTGGAATCAACTTAACAGCTTACCAGGAAAATGCATAATACAATCCCTACATCAGAAAGGGGAAAAGCACATCTAACTTGAGGCATCCATGACTACCAGAATCTTAAATAAATTGTGCTGTATGGAATTTAAGTTTTTTGCCTGAATTAGGGAAATGGATAGTTCTTGCATAATTGTAAGGTTGCTAAAAGTAACCTAGAGGTCACGGATTCAAACTATGAACCTCTCTGCAAGATATGGATAAGGCTGCATATATCTACTCTTCCTCAAAACCCTCAACACCTACCCCTCCCAAAATCCCCTAATGTGGAAAGCCTCTAATTGTAAGAATGCTCCATTATAATCTGGAGATCATAGATTCAAACTATGAAACATCTCTACAATCTAGGGGTAAGGTTGCATGTATCTAAACTTTCTCAGAGCCCTCAATACCTAACTCTTCCCAAAGCCCCTAATGTAGAAACTCTCATGCACTGGGTTCCTATTTTGTAGGGAATGCCAAAAAAAACCAAAGTTACATGTAGTACCCATTCAAATGCTCATAAACTGGCAATTGTTCAATATATATTAAATCAGCAAATATCTCTCATGCATTTCAAAAGGACTGGAAAAGTAGCCATGTTGCATTGGTGGGCTTAGCATAAGGGAAAGAAGATAATGAAAAGTTACTTATGCATAACATCGAGCAACATTGCTCGTGCTCATAAATTTGACAATTGTCAAACAAATCAGTGGTCACATAATTTTGATTGGATGTCAATAATTTTTAGACTACTTGATGCAGGGAAGAAGAAAAAGGAAGTGAAGAAGAAACTGTTATAGGTATTCTAAAGACAACTAAAATTACAGAATTTTAGAAATCTCCACAATATGACAAAATACGTGAAAAAATATAATAAAATAAATACCACTGTCCTCATCCCTTCTTTTTTTCTCTTTCTCTTTCTCTTTCACACACACACTTGCCCTCTCTCTTCTTTCTTCTTCCTTTCTTCTTAAGCACTGAGGAGAGGACGATGTTCACTGCCTACATGTATCCCAAGTAAAGTTATTGTCAGCATGAACTTCATGTTTCTTACAGGGGAAAAAAAGATAAGATGGCTCTCATTGGAATGTGAATGTGTGCACCAAAAGCTCAAACAAGAGCTGATTGATGTTTTTTGCTGATAGAGAATAATGTGTATGAAGATGAAAGAAATTCCAAATATACATGCATCCATACATAGGCACCAGATGAATTAACATTATTGTAAAGGCACCATGAGTGTACACCTTAAGTACAACACTGTCAACATTTAAATCTATAAATTACAAAGAAACCCCAATAGTTGCTGAATCTCAACTCTAAATACATCAGTTTTTAAATCTATAAATTCCAAAGAAACCCCAGTAGTTGCTGAATCTCAACTCTAAATACATGGTAGACTGAGTCTTCAATATATGCCATATTTTTCAGGCGATCAGAGGACCTCCAAGTATAGACTAGTATCGATGGCGTTTTTAATTTGTTTCCATTTTCTCATTGTTTCCCTTGTTTTAAAGTATAAAGTAACATAAGTGGCATAATATACCTAATGAGCAGATGAGGAATCTAAAGCATGCCACCTACCCACCCATCGCCAAAAAATATAATGAATGCCCGCCCAAAGCATGCCTAGGACACTATCTACTGTTAGGGTTAGGTAAGCTCCACCTACATGGGTACATCGAGGATAATTGTATGATATATTTCATATCAATAAATAACATTAGCTATAAAATTTGATCTACAGAGTCACTGAAACGTGTTTTCTTCACCACAATGCCTAAATGAAAATATTGGTATTAGTATATGTTACGGTCATATCGATATTTAACATATCAAATGGCATGTATCATTATCAGATATATCGGATGAAAAAAAAAATCTAAAAATAGTAAATTGGTAGCATCGTATCAGCCGATATTTCAATTTTATCAACCAATACAAAAACATATCGCAACATTATCAAGGTATCAAGAAATATCGATATCAGATAGCCCCAATATCGATACATATCGACCAATACGATATGTTTCGGCTGCAAGGTGATTCCAAGGGCCAAGTATCTTGTACACAAGCAGGACATAAAAGAGAGATATGAATGTTTTAGAACAATTTGAAATGAACATTTTGGCTGGCCATACTCTCTTCTCTTAAGTTTACTTCAAACCTTTGGCACCTTGTAGTGCTTCTTGACAACTGGCCCAAGGAATCTGAATTAATCCCTCCATGACAGGATTTCAAAGCCTATTCTCAACTTCCCATCATCCACTGACTTAATACTAGAACTAAACTTGTATCTCACCTCACTATACAGTTCAGTTCGACGAATTGTAAAATTTTGGCTTCCAAATTCTCCATCTAGGAATTACAACCATTCCATGGAAATTTATTTTTTTACTTGATTGTAGGCATTAGAACCCCTTTGGGTCTCCAACAAGTCTACATAACTCACCATTGATAAATAATAAATATAAACAACTCAATAGTTCTCACACAAGTCATTCATATGCCCGTGGACAAAAAAGAAGGAAGCCTAGGCCAAAAAGGATCTTCAAAAAAAAAAAAAAACCCCAAAACCATTAACAGTATGACATGACGTTGTAGGTCTATCATCATCAAACATCTACGGTGAATTGTGTTTCCTCTTATGTTCCATCACCACGTCTTGTCTAGTAACCACATTATGCAGATTGACCTCCCTTCCATAAAAGCAAATTGTGAATTATCGATCAAACCACTTAGGAACTCTTTCAATCCACTAGAAATAAGTTGCATTTATAGATAATTTACAACATGAAGTAGGTCAAAATTCACTCCACTTAGAAGGTTGTGTCTCTGAGGAGGGACAAGTGTATAGAAGTATATTTCAAAAGCCTCCTAATACCAAAGTTATTGACTGCCTCATGTAAATCTTTCCAACTATTTCCCAGGTTTTCATGAAAAGTCATCTGAACCAGGGGCTTTATCCCCTTCTATTGAAAACATGACTTATCTGATCTTTGCATCAGCAATCTTCTATGAAACCTGTAAGCTTATTGTGAATCTAAGACTGCACCCTTGTTAGTTAAATGCAAGTCAAGAGGATCAATCTGAGTAGCAAAACCAAGGAGCAATTTAAGCTTGTTGTAAGGATTAATCTAAACTTGTTGTGAGCCTAAGCGGCACCCTTGTTAGTTAAATGCAAGTCAGGAGGATCAATGTAAGTAGCAACACCAGGGAGCACCTTTAGTATTTTATTATCACGCCTTCACAACTCTGGGATCATCAAATTTCTTCCCTTGATCATTATAGATAACAGAGATTCTGTTGGCAGATCTTTCCTTGAAAGCAACATGTAAAAAGGCTATATTTCTACCAGCCACTTCAATCCAGTATTCTGCCTTTTCAATAGCGAGTGAAATACCGAGAATTAGCAGAAAGGGTGTTCAAACAGGGTGTTGAGGAAAACTTCATTGGGAGGTTTCTCTTTGTGGAATTGCCATTTTTCACTCAAAATGATACAAGAGACCTCTACTCTCTTTTTTACCTATTTAATCACCTGAGTCGAGTAGAATGAGGATCAGAATTGAACAACTCCTTTTAGTCAGCCTACTTGAAATACTGGTCACAAAGGCTCCTGGAAGGTTAGGAAGGACAGGGTTACAAACCTCTAGGCTTGACTTCTGCTTATAAATTATTCCCCGGATTGTTAGCAATGGAGCTAATTGTCCGTGCCTTCCCTTGACTAATACAAACCTCTGGAATTCCTTCTTCTTGAATCTTGAATGGAAACGTTAAGTTGATGGTTTAAATCATGATTTAGTGCTTCAATTCGATTGTTTTGTGTTGTTCTTTAAGTCAATAAACGAAGGAATTTCCCAGATAATGTTTTCCATATAGATTCACATACCAATAGAATATCATTTATCTAACTGGTATTTGTAAGTCACTGTTTCCACTGCATTTCCATTTCCTATAGTTTTGCGGGTAACCGTTTTCTTGTTTGCATATGGTACCATTTTCCAATTTTCGTTAAAATTTCCATGCTACATTATTTTTATGGTTTAAAAAACAGTAAATATATAATAGAGCGATGTGATTTCCTGGTGCAGATCATTATTCTAGAAATGGTATAAAAAAGGCTAAAACAAAATAACCAAGTCCCTACCCTTGCTAAAAAAACAATTTTCTCTTCAAATGAGCATGCCAACTCACCTAATTGAAAGCAACATCAAATCTAACAAGTCATTCATATAACTCCTATTGCCTAATCACTGCAAGCTAACAAACTTTTCCCCAGATGAGGAGAAAACTTATGAAAAGTGAACACGTATATAAAAAGCATAGAAATTGAGAAACATCACTAAGTAAATTGATTTCAAGAACATGTGACATCCATTACGCAACAAACAAACACGTAAAATAATAAACGACTGAACTCCCAAAGCAATTTGAAGCTCAAACCTCATCCGTCAGATACAAGAAACTTGCGAAAACGCATGAAAAGGCAGACGCATTCACTACACAAAGCAATGACAGCATCGCGGTGAATTTAAAAATCTAGGGTATAACGGTGCGAACATCAAGTTCCTCGGAAATCAAGCTTTGGCTAACGGAATTAAAAAATTCAGCAGCCAAATTAAAGCTAGCTACCCTCAAGGGTTGAAGCCAGAGTCGAAGAGACCAAGACGAGTTAAGTTAAACGAAGGAAGCTTCTTCTGAGAGCAACAACTTTGGAGCTTGGAAAGGTGACAGCTCTTCGTCTTCCTCCGCAGCTCAGCTCAGGTGGAGAGATGGAGGAGGTTGGAAGGTGCTTTATATGGAGAAGACGGTGCTGGAGGACGCCGACCATGAGAGCGAACTCCGAGCAGAGAACAATGACGCTTGTAACAGCGGGCGTACGAAGAGAGGAAATAACACAATAAATTCATCCTCATTTTTTACCAATAATTAATGAAAATATATTTCATTCCATCTAATCAGTCAACCTTTATTTAATTTTATTTTCTAAATTAAATTTATATTCACCTGATCTTATAAGTCTTACC
>JAODPA010055260.1:0-11394 GCA_025585075.1 Nepenthes mirabilis
TACGTTGTTAGAGTCAACGCCTACGATTCTAGGCTCCTTGTCCTCAACAACTGCTCGGACATGACGCTTCAAACAAAGTCCTCGTCTATTCTTCCAATGGAGTCCGCGGACTACTGCCACTCGGGAGTGACCCCAACACATAAAACGAGAATAGTGATGAAAAGCCAAAATTTACATAATATTATACCAAAAGAAGTAAGAAGCAGTAGATATTGACTATTTATCATCGCAACTGATCATTTCTTTTTCCTTTTGACAACCACATGCAAAATGTAGAGAAACAGCGAAAATGTAGAGAAACCCTCAATCAATATGATCTGAAGAGAAAACCCCAAATCAGCAAGAATGTACAGAAACAGCGGCAACTGAAGAGAGGAAAGCATGTGACCGGGACGTCGCGGACGGGACGGGATGATGAAGCGTTAGCAGGACAATTTTCCGGAGGATCTTCTGACCAAGTAACCAGATCTGCGATGGATGTGTGAGGCTTTCTCACCGGGGTACTTCGCTCCATAATTCTCTGTCACTCAAAACAATTTCGCTCACCGCCTTCGATTCCTCGGCTAAATTGGAAATATGCAATTCAAAGCAGCGAATAATGGCTCCGAGTGGTCTCAAAGTGACCGAATCTGAGCTTCTGTGCTGCGTTCTGTCGCCCTTCACGCACAAAAAAGAGGACAGAGTTCGTCTGAAAATACACCGCGGTCCTTGCTCGAAGAATCCCTGCGCTGGAAGCCAATTGTCTGGGCTTAATAATTTGCTACCATGTGGTTGGATCTTTTGGCAGCCTTTTCGCCATTTAAAGTGACGAATGCAGTTGGGGGGTGGGGCAGGGGCGAAGTGTGATTGCAGATCTTCTAGGGGGTCATTTCTCTCATTCTAGTTGCAAGAATTTTGAAAATGGCGTCTTCATAAATCTTTCCGTTAGATGATCACATCAATTTAAAATTTAAAAATAGAACCCGTCCGCGTTCTACTTGGCACCAGCAGCTTTCACGGGGTGGTTTTGGGATTTCGATTTTACAATTCTGTTGGGCTCTTTTTCTCGGTAAGTCGAATTTACAGTGTGATTGTGTTAGCGCAAAAGTGTGGAAAGACACGGTGACCGGTCGGACAGAATCGCTAGGACGTCTGAGAAGAGGACCACTCGGATGGATAGACGGAATTGGAGATAGTGAGATTAAAAGAACACACACGGGATTTGAGTGTGAAAAAACCCATTCTTAATCAGGGAAAAACCACAAAGAATACACTATAACAAATGATTGTTTATAAGGGTGTTAGCTACACAATCTCAAACATAAAAAGAAAACTAGTGTATAACCCTCAATCTCCCACTAAAGTGTGTTTTTATCTCCCTTTCTCACAACAAAGCTTGCCCTTTGATCACTCACAATGCACGTCCCAAGTGAAGCACAGCTGCTCACCAACCTCCTTCTCTGAGTGCATTAAATGAGCTCTCCCATATATATATATACAAATATACAACCACCCTAGGAAGGCTAGCCAGCCACCCTAGCAGTAGGGTAGCAAGGCACGCCGCCTGCCAGGCGCACGCCTGGCAGGTCTGCAGCACCATGGAAGTTGTAGCCGCCACCAATTTCCAATCAGATTACGTCATCAGTCGGCTCGCATTAATTGCTGCTGCAGAATAAGTCAACGTCAGCATGGATTGAGTCCTCGTCCATGTCCACCATTCAGACATGACACCTTTAATAGGTCATCGTCCAATTTTCAAAGTTCTCAGACTTCACAAGAGTTCTTGTCCACCAAGGGAGTGACCCCAACAAAAATTTTTCTTCACAACCGGGTGGGAGCGAAGTCAGTTAAACCGGCGATGCCACAATAGGTTTTCAACTTTTTCTTTGGCAAAACTTTGGTTAACATGTCCGAGCCATTGTCATCTGAGCGGACTTTATCAATTGATAGCTGTCCATCATTAAGAACATCTCTTACCCAATGATAACGCACATCAATGTGCTTTGACCTTGAATGGAACGAGGCGTTCTTACATAAATGAATGGCATTTTGACTATCACAGAAGACCTTGTACGTCTCTTGCCTTAAACCCAATTCTTGGATGAACCTCTTCATCCAGAGCATTTCCTTACAGGCCTCGGTCACGGTAATAAACTCAGCCTCCGTTGTTGACAAGACAACACACTTCTGTAACTTGCACTGCCAGGAGACCGCCCCTCCCACAAATTTTACCAAGTATCCGGACGTTGATTTTCAAGAATCAACGTCCTCGGCCATATCTGCGTCTGTGTACGCAATCAGCTGAGGCTTCTCTTTTCCAAACTGTAAACCCGTCTTGGAGGTCTTGCGAAGATATCTGAAGATCCACTTAACTATGGACCAATGCTCCACACCTGGGTTTGAAAGAAATCTGATCACAAGGCCAACCGAATGAGCAATGACCGGCCGCGTACACACGGCCGCATACATCAAGCTGCCAACTACCGAGGAGTAAGGAATCTTACTCATGCGGGCCTTCTCAGTGTCCGAGGACGGACACTGCTGCTTGCTCAGCCTAAAATGATTTGCCAGTGGGGCACTGACAGGCTTGGAGGTCCCCATGTTAAACCGTTAAAGTACCTTTTCAACATAGCCCTCCTTGGACAGTCAGAGCTTCCTGTCCCCTCGGTCGCGAAAAATTCTTATCCCTAGAATCTGCTTCGCCGGGCTGAGGTCCTTCATGGCAAAAGACTGCCCCAATTGCTCTTTCAGTTCTTTGATTCGAGCATTGTTCTGTCCGACAACCAACATATCGTCTACATAAAAGAGGAGGATGACGAAATCGTTTTCCGAGAACTTCTGAACAAAGACACAGTGGTCGGAAGTAGTCTTATGGTAGCCGCGTCCGACTATGACAGACTCAAATTTCCAGTACCACTGTCTTGGAGCTTGCTTCAAACCATACAAGCTCTTCTTCAAACGACAGACCAGTCCTTCCTTCCCCTTGGCTGCGAATCCTTCAGGTTGCTCCATGTAGATCTCTTCCTCTAGATCACCATGAAGGAAGACTGTTCGGACATCCAGTTGCTCAACCTCTAAATCCAAAGTCGCTGCCAGTCCGAGTACCACACGGACCGAGGACAATTTCACAACTGGGGCAAAAATCTCATCAAAGTCAACACTCTTCCGTTGACCAAAGCCTTTCACCACAAGCCGTGCCTTGTATCTTGGCTTGCTGGTGTCCTCGGTTGTCTCCAGCCGGAAGACCTATTTATTCTTCAGGGCCTTCTTAGGCAATTTAGCCAATTTAAAAATATGATTTTCATAAAGAGAGACCATCTCTTCCTTCATGGCCTCAAACCATTTATCCTTTTGAGCGCTACACATAGCCTCATTAAAATCTTCAGGTTCTCCAGCATCAGTGAGTATGACGTACTCACCTGCTGGTAGACGGACGGACGGACGTCTCGCCCTGGTCGACCGTCTCACAGGGGCTCCCTCGGCTTACTGAGGAGCCAAAACTCCATCCTAATCAGTTTGAGGAGTTGGAATTTCCACATCATTTTGGCCTGCCACTCCCGATCTGCCAGCATCGAACTCAGGAGATACTGGACGGACGTCATCAACTAGAACTCTGTCCGTCCGGGAAGTGCTGGATTGAGTCTTCTGCTCCTTTCCAATGTCCTCGATAGTCTTGTTCTCAATGAAGATTACATCACGGGATCTGATCAACTTCTTTTCCATTTGGTCATAAAATCGGTACCCAAGCTCATCCTCGTCATAGCCTAGAAAGACACATTCCTTTGTCTTTGGCTCCAATTTAGTCCTCTCATCTCTTGGAACATGAACAAAGGCCTTACAGCCAAATGTCCGAAGATGGTTAAAAGATGGCTCTCCACCGGTCCAAATCCTTTTTGGGACTTTTCCGTCCAAAGGCTTACTTGGCGACCGATTGATCACGTGGGCGGCCGTCTTCAAGGCCTCGGCCCAAAAGGATCCTGGCAACCTAGCCTCGGTTAGCAGGCACCTGACTCTTTCCATCAGGGTCCGATTCATCCTCTCGGCCACGCCGTTTAGCTGTGACATCTTGGGTGGAGTCTTCTCATGTCTGATGCCGTGAGCTTTGCAGTAGGCATCAAAAACTCTAATGTACTCTCCACCGTTATCGCTCCGAACGACCTTTAACTTCCTGTGGCATTCATCTCTACCACCTCGGACTGGGCTTTCAATATGTAAAGGCCTGACGCCTTTATTCCTCGAGCAATAACCATGGAGCCCTTTGTCAACTTGTAACTGCAGTCACAGAAGACGCTGCAGTAGCCTTCCTCATCCAGTCTTCCTGCTGAGATGATATTCATTCGGATATCGGGGATGTGTCGGACGTCCCTCAATATCAGTCGGGCTCCGTTGTTCATCAGCAAGGAGACGTGCCCTCGTCCAATAATCTCGGACGTCTACATATTGCCCATCCTCAACACTCCTGGGGCGTATGGAGTGTAAGTGGAGAACAGCTCTCTCCTGGACGTGACGTGGATGGATGCGGCAGAGTCCACCACCCAGTCGGAGGCCTGCTCCGCCACATTTACAGAGTCTTCAGACTCGCAGGTTAAAAGGAGATCACCTCCGGTAACAACAGAGACCAAGGACTCTTCCTTGTCTCGTCTCGTCTCTTCTCCCCCTTCTGCTTGGTAGCGTTTTCACGCTTCCACTTGTAATAAAACTTCTTGATATGGCATTTCTTGTCACAATGGTGGCACTCCATGTCTTGATACCGAGAACGTGACTTACTCCGTCCTTTGTCTTCACACTTTGGGCCACATCTTCGGCTTCTTCCCCTCGACTCGGTAAGTGCGAGAGGTGGACGTGCTTTGAGAACGCCATCACACTTCCTCGTTTTGCACAGCTCCTTTGGCCATCTCTAAAGTCACCACACCGTTAGGAGCTGTGTTGGTAATGGTGATCCTTATAACCTCCCATGAGTCCGAGAGGGTTGCTAGCAACCATAGTCCGACGACTTCATCCTCGAACTTGATCCCCACACCAGTCAGCTTGTCCACGCATCCCTGAAACTCATTCAGGTGGTCGGCGACAGATGAGCCATCCTTGTACCGGACTTGCATTAGCCTCATCAAGTGATAAATTTTATTATTTTCGGATTTGGAAGCAAAGAGCTTTTCCAGCTTCTCCCAGAGAGTCTTGGCATTCGTGTCTCTGTGAACGTGATTGTACACATTGTCATCCACGAACTGCCGAATGAAGCCACACACTTGCTTGTGCTCCAATGTCCACTGCTCATCCGTTTTTGCCGTCGATTTTCCTGTGACAAAGACGGGATCATGCATGGACTTTACGAAGAGCAGGTCGGACATTTTTCTCTGCCAGGTCTCATAGTTTGATCTGTTCAAGCAAATCATTTTGCTTCCAACCTCCATCGCAGCCAGCAACAAGATCACCGTTCAAAAAACCAAGATCTCTGATGTCAATTGTTAGCGCAAAAGCGTGGAAGGACACGGTGACCGGTCGGATAGAATCGCTAGGACGTCTGAGAAGAGGACCACCCGGATGGACAGACAAAATTGGAGATAGTGAGATTAAAAGAACACACACGGGATTTGAGTGTGAAAAAATCCCTTCTTAATCAGGGAAAAACCGCAAAGAATACACTATAATAAATGATTGTTTACAAGGGTGTTAGCTACACAATTTCAAACACAAAGAGAAAACAATCAAAGTGTATAACCCTCAATCTCCCACTAAAGTGTGTTTTTATCTCCCTTTCTCACAACAAAGCTTGCCCTTTGATCAC
Source organism: Nepenthes mirabilis (assembly GCA_025585075.1). NCBI lineage: Eukaryota > Viridiplantae > Streptophyta > Magnoliopsida > Caryophyllales > Nepenthaceae > Nepenthes > Nepenthes mirabilis. The sequence goes on from JAODPA010055260.1 coordinate 5,765, forward strand.
TCACAATGCACGCCCCAAGTGAAGCACAGCTGCTCACCAACCTCTTTCTCTGAGTGCATTGAATGAGCTCTCCCATATATATATACAAATGTACAACCACCCTAGAAAGGCTAGCCAGCCACCCTAGCAGTAGGGTGGCAGGGAACACCGCCTACCAGGCGCACGCCTGGCAGGTCTGTAGCACCTTGGAAGTTGTAGCCGCCACCAACTTCTAATCAGAATACGTCATCAGTCGACCCGCATTAATTACTGCTGCAGAATAAGTCAACGTCAGCATGGCTTGAGTCCTCGTCCTTGTCCACCATTCAGACATGACGCCTTTAATAGGTGCTTGTCCAATTTTTAAAGTTCTCGGACTTCACAAGAGTCCTCGTCCGCCAAGGGAGTGACCCCAACAGATTGCAGTTCTATTCTTTTTCATGGAGTGGTTTCTCATAGAGAAACCCTCAATTAGCGTATATGAAGAGAAAACCCTAAATCAGTGAAAATGTAGAGAAACATCAGCAACTGAAGAGGGGAAAGAAAGTGACCTGGAAGTTGCGGACGGGATGGGTTGATGAACCGTCAGCCGGACAATCTTCCAAAGGATTTTCCGACCCAGTGAGCAGATCTGCGGTGGATGTGTGAGACTTTCTCACCGGGGTACTTCGCTCCATAATTCTCGGTCACTCAAAACAATTTCGCTCATCGTTTTCGATTCCTCAGCTAAATCAGAAATGTGCAATTCAAAGTAGTGAAAAACGGCACCGAGGGGTCTCTCAGTGACTGACTCTGTAAAGTTCAGCATCAAGCGAAGAGGAAGGAGAATGGCTGAGCGTCGGCACAGACGAGCTCAGAGAGAGAAGACAATGGAATGATGAAGGAGGCGAATACAACGATATACACAGCAAATACGGAAAGAAGGCAAAAACGGGAAAGAAAAAATACAGGGGGAATACGGGGAAAGTGAATAAAAGAAATATGGACAAAAGGACAAAAATACAAATTATGCAATATGCAAGATTTTATGTGATATTTTTCAATACCCCCGGCAAGGTGGAGCATATATGTTAATGATGCCTAACTTGGATAAGTAAAGTCGCAGACGATGTAATAGCAGAATCTTGGTGAACTTGTCAGCTAGCAGATTATGGGTAGTCACGTGATGAGTGCGAATGCTTCTATCTTGAATCTTGTCGCGAACCAAGTGACAGTCCAACTCACTATGTTTGGTGCGTTCATGGAACACAAGATTGGCTGAAATGTGTATAGCAGCTTGGTTATCGCAAGGGAGCCTGGCGGCATGAGGATGGGAAACTCGCAAAGCCAGTAAAATGTAACGTAGCCAAGATAGTTCGCAGCAGGTAGTAGCTATGGATCGATATTTTACTTCTGCTGAAAAGCGTGAGACAACAGATTGCTTCTTGCATTTCTAGGAAATAAGTGAATTTCCAATAAAAATGCAGTACCTGGTAATAGATCTTCTAGTATCAGGACATAAAGCCCAATCTGCATCATAAAAAGCTCGAAGTTGGATATTAGAAGTAGAAGAGAATAATATACCTTGTCCTGGATGTAATTTGAGATATCGCAAAACCTGATGAGCAGCATTCATATGGCTAAAAGTTGGTCGAGTCATAAATTGACTCAAAATGTGAACTGCATAGCAGATGTCAAGCCTTGTCACAGTTAGATAAAGAAGCCTTCCAATGAGCCTTCTATAAACACTCGGATCTTGTAAGATGGTTCCGGTCTCTTTGCTCAATTTCACATTTTGGTCCATTGGGAGTTTAAGAGGTTTTGAGCCAAAGGTTCCAGAATCCGCGAGAATATCTAGCGCATATTTTCTTTGGCAAATATGTATGCCTTTGGGGGATTGTGCAACCTCGATGCCAAGAAAATATTGTAAAGCGCCTAGATCTTTGATTTTGAAAGCGCTATTCAGAAACAATTTAACCGAGGTAATGGAATCCAAACTACTACTGGCAACAATAATATCATTAACGTAGACAAGTAATACTATAAAGGATTTGTCATCTTCTTTAGTAAAAAAACTGTAATCAGCTTTGGATTGTGTGAAATCGAAAGCAATCAGAGATGTAGATAGCTTAGAATACCATTGCCTAGAGGACTGTTTAAGGCCATAAATGCTTTTTAATAGTTTACAGACTTTATTGGGTTTTTCCCTTGGTGTAGCCTAGAGGTTTTTGCAAGTAAATTTTTTTCTCTAAAACGCAATATAAAAAGGGATTGTTAACATCTAAATGATGTAAATGCTACCCTTTAATGGCAGCCATGGCAAGAAGGCATCGCACGGTAGTGAGTTTGATAACAGGAGAGAATGTTTCATGATAATCTATACCTTTTAATTGTGTATATCCTTTGGCTATCAATCTACATTTATACCTCTCAATGTTCCCATCACTATTGAATTTTAATTTAAATACATATCGATATCTAATAGTTTTCTTTACAAGAGGTAGATTAATAATGGTCCATGTTTTGTTTTGCTCTAACGCATTTAATTCACTTTTGATGGCTTCGCGCCATTTGTCATCACGAATGGCTTGAGCGTACATTTGTGGTTCACTCTGAGATGCTATAGCGGATGAAAAATGACTGAATATAGGAGATAGTTTTTAATGCAAAATACAGTTTGTAAGAGGATGTGGTCTACCTGGAGTAGTTTGGGTTCTTGATTGAGTTAGTGAGGTCTGGGATACTTGATGGCAATGAAATTCTTTCAAATATTCGGGAGCCTTTCTAACACTAGTAGTTCTACGAATAGGCATCTGACTGGCTATGGGAGACGGTGTATTATGCTCTGGTTGATCGTCTGTTAACTGATCCGGATGGTTACCCGATTGATCTGGGACTGGGACAGTAAATGTGTTGGCACTATTCTTGATTGTTTGTTCAGCTACAGGATGGGTGTTATGTAAAATTGACAGCCCTGGTTGAGTTTGGCATAGTTGTTCCCCATTAATTACAATGTTAGGCTGCTCAGATGGGTATATATTTGGTAGGGTATTGGAGTTTTGATCAATGTTTTCGTTCTGGAAAGGGAATATTTCTTCATGAAAAATCACGTCTCGTGAGTAAAATGTAGCATAGTTATTTAAGTCGATTAATTTGTATCATTTGACATCAAACAGATAGCCCAGGAAAATGCATTTTCTACTTCTAGGATCAAACTTGGTATGGCCATGGGAGATGGTGGAGGCAAAACACAAGCAACCAAATACGCGGAGATTGTCATAGTTGGGTTTGACTCCAAATAGAATTTTATATGGAGTCTTATTTTCAAGTAATGGAGTGAGAATTCTATTGATGATGTGTGCAACGGTAAGTATACAATCACTCCAGAATTTCAAAGAAAGTCCCGATTGAAATCTAATAGCTCTAGCGACATTCAATAAATGTTGGTATTTTCGTTCAATGACACCGTTTTGTTATGGTATTTCCACACAACTACGTTGGTGAATAACACCTCTTTTACTGTAAAAGTCTCCCAGTCTGAATTCAGTTCTATTATCGCTACGAATCACTTTGATTTTGACGTTAAATTGTGCGGCAACCAGATTATAGAAGGCTTCCAAGCACAATTTTGTATTCGATTTTTGTTTCAAAAGATAAATTCAGGTACTTCTGGAGGCATCGTCAACGATAGTCAAGAAGTATTTATATCCGTCATAAGATACATCAGAACATGGCCCCCATAAGTCACAATGCACCACGTCGAATAAGGTGTGTGACTTATGGGTATTGGAAAAAAAGGAAGGTGACGCTGCTTGGCCATGTGGCAGACAGAACAAGGATCATTATTATTAATGGAATGTAATACGCCTTTTATAAGAGGATCATCTATTAGCTTAAGTTTAGAATGTGAAATATGCCCTAATCAGCAATGCCAAATATTAATTGAAGATGAGACAGAATGAACGGAAGACTTAATGTTTAAATAACAATGTTTGAGAAGAAAATTAGTCAAAGTGTTTGAAGTTACTTCAGCATGCTTCAGATGATATAACCCATTTTTTTTTCACCCATCCCAATCATTGTTCAAGAGACAAGGTCCTGAATCAAATAAATATTAGAGAGGAAGAAGATGCAACAATGAAGGGCATCAGTTAGCCGTTTTACAGAAATCAAATTAAAACAGAATGAATGGACACAAAGAACATGGTCCAACATCATTTTATCCGTAAGTTCAACATTTTCAATATGAGAAACAGATACTTTACTTCCATCCGGAAGATTAACAAAACATGAAAGTTGGACCTAATGAACATATAATGCGGGATCACTTATCATATGATCTGTAACCCCAGTGTCCAAAATCCATGTGTGTTTTTGATTATCCAAACGGCGCTGAGAAGGTAATACGCATGATTTCATACTTGTCATGTTATGAGAAGGCAATACACATGATTTCATACCTGTCATATTGGCAGCCTTTGGCTGCTCGGTATGTGGGTCGAAAATGGACTGGCTCGGCTTGGCTTTGTCCCTGGACTGGATCAATTCCATGAGTTGGTCAAATTGAGCCTTAGTCAAGGCAATTCTGTCATCAGTATCTCCTCCCTGGCTCGTGTAACTTTTGAAGCTCGAGAGGTTGGTAGAAGGCATCTCATTGCCAGTTTTCCCATATAATTTGTGATTAGGTGGATATCCATGCAATTAGTAACATTTATCGAGGGTGTGTCCAGTTTTATTGCAATGGGAACACACGGGTGCCTCAGTGTTGCCAATCTTGAAACACTGTTGCACAGTGTGCCCAGTGATCCGACAGTGAACACAAAAGGGGTGGTCTTTCTTCATAGAGTGAATGTTTTTCGCAGTGTTCCTTAGGTTGCGTTTTGCTGTTAAAGCCAGTGTGTGTGAAGGTTCCAGAACAGACAACATCTTGTGTTGTCGTTGTTGTTGGTGGATGACAGAAAACATTCGGTTAACAGAGGGGAGAGGATCCATGAGCATAATCTGGTCGCGGGTGTGAGCATACGAATCATTTAAGCCCATAAAAAATTGGATTACACAATCACGTTGATATCGATCAGCAAGGAGTTTCATTTTGCCACAATCACAGTTCGGGAGGGGGTCATAAACTAAGAGTTCATCCCATAGGGCTTTGAGTTTACCGTAGTATATGCTTACTGAGTCCTGTTCTTACAGTAGGCTGGCCAATAATTTCTTCAATTGAAAGATGTGAGGCCCATTTTGCTGAGTGAATCGGTCGCGTAACTCGCTCCAAATCTCGGAGGCGTCGTCGACAAAGGCAACGCTGGACTTGATAGAAGGGCTGACCGAGTTTTGGATCCAGGAAACCACAATATCGTTGCATCAACCCCAGATGTCGAAAAGGGGATCGGCAGGGTCGATTGGTTTGGGAACGGTACCCTCAATGAACTGAAGTTTGTTCTTGGCTCTCAAGGCTTGACGCATGGCTCTGGACCAGGTTGAGTAATTGTTAACGGTGAGTAAATCGGTGACCAAGGTGATGGCGGGATGGTCACCGATTTTCAGTTGAAACGGATTTGTGAGATCGGTTAGGGTTTGAGTACGCATGCGGTCTTGTAAAGGAGTGAATGATGGATTGGCAGCGTTTGATGTAGTTTCGGATGCGGCTTGGTGAGACGTCATTTCTGTCTCTG
>JAODPA010055271.1:0-11394 GCA_025585075.1 Nepenthes mirabilis
ATATATATTAGTTATAAATCATAGCATGAACAATACCATTTTACAAATAAGCCTTTATATATCATAGATTATGGAATTTAGACACAAAAATTTCTCATTTTCATTCTAGGGTTCGCATGAAACTTTCGGACATAAATCGGATACAAAATATATGATTTTTCATGAAATCGATGCATATATTGTCATACATACAGATAAATATGAAATTTGTCTGATTAATTTATAGAATCAGGCTTTGTTTATGTAGAACGTGGAAAAACACAGATTTAGAGTATAAATACAATTTCAGAAATATCAAAACACTGTAAAAATAGTAAATAACGTCTAGAGTACATTTACCTGAGTTCGATCTACCGTTATTTTTACCCGGATTGGATCGAATCAGTGGAATTTACCCCTTTCTTTCTCCTTCCTTTCCTTCCTCCTTCTTCCTCTTTGTTGCCATCATGCAAAATGCCCCTCTCTCTCCTCACTTTCCCATTTAAAACGCTGAATGAAAGAGGTCACGTGCTGCCCTTATGACCAGCGCTCGAGTGCCCGTCGAGCGGCCATCAAGCGTTGGTTCTCGTAAATTGGCGCCTGGGTTGGAGTTCAAGCCCCCGTCGAGCGCCACCCTCGTAGCTCTACCTCGCTTCTGCCTCACCTCGGGTGGTCATATTTGTGCTTGAGCGCCCATCAAGTGCACCTCCTGTTTTGGCCCATTTCGCCTTATTTTACTTCGGTATCAAAATTTTCACTATACTTAAACCTAAATATGATTTTTATCTATATAATTATTCCATAATTATTGTGTTCTGAGATCGAGATCTCACACTCTTTCCTACTTACAGAAATTTCATCCTCGAAATTTTATAATCCTTAAATTTTAAAGATTAAGGAACTTCGTTATCATCTTCAGATTTTGTCTAGATTACAGTGGTTATCCTAGAAAACCTTAATCCTCCAAACTGTCAAGACATTTAATACATGATTCACTCTATACTTACCTAAATCTATCAAATCTGAGGACAACCCAAATTCATTAACTATTTTTCTAATGTGGTTTAAAACTATAAACAGGAAAAATTTTCTTATTTCAACTTACGTTAGGCCTCAAAAATAATTATCCATTTTTTGAGTCTGAAATCAGACATCGAATTATGCGGACTCACCATAATTCCACTGTACACTTTGATTAATTTCCTAACTATGGACCATCCGATTGTAATTTACCTTCTAATCCAATTTAACTCGACATCTACGATTTTTCAATCAAATTAACTAAAATTTTAGCAATGTCTTAATTTACAATTAGATCCCAAATCAGAACACTCTATATCCTCATAGATTCATTGGTATGTCATTAAACCAACATTTTCCTAAAATACATAACCCATGTTAAATACTTAATAAACAAATCTCGAAACATCCGTATCATGTAAACAATTCCCACAAGTCCTCGATCTATAATCAATTTAGAAATTCTAGTCGTAATAATCACCTGAAAATCTATATTACTCTAGGTGATAGTCCCAAAACTCATAGATTCAAGCACTTAGCAATTTTAGGATCTCATTGGCACATCAAAAGGCCATTTGATTCCATCCGAATGCGTTACCATAATTCAGGATGGGTGGGTCGTCCTAACCATCTTGAAAAAAAATCATGAGGACTCCTGGATCCATGATTTCATATCCTTAATGCTCCGGATAAAATTCTTTGATCAATTATATGGTAATACTTTTTTATCATTTCTAACTTAGTCTATTGCCCAAAATCTTTCTGATCAATTTAGGTAAGATTTCAATATAACTTTCAGATTACAAGTAAACCATGAATGCAAAACACTGTACATTCTTATTCTTTGGTTAAGATGTCCCCAAATTGATATCTTCCTAACCCTTAAATTACTATGAAATCAGAAACTATAATTATAACAGTCTCCAAGAAGTTAACATCAAGTTTAGATTGTCACTCAATTGTCAAAACTCAATCAGTAGCTCACAACCTCAAGGATTTTTTACTTCAAAATTTCATAACTCTAATACTTCAAACATAGTTCTGTCTTTAAATTTTAGAATACAACACCTGATTATCCCAATACTCTTTACCAATATCATTTGCTAGTACAAAAGTCTCTTATTCTTAAAGATATCGAGGTTCATCCTTGAGATCCTCAAATAAGTTTACCCACTCACAACATCACATAATCATCTTTCCTTAGTGGCGCAACCATATGCTTTCAAAATTATTCGACAAAAATTAATTCTGGAGACAAGGCTTAGAGTTTCTTTAAATGGAAACCTCAATCATTTTCTCTAACTCATAGTGGAGTAATGCTAATTATAGACTCCTCTATCACTTACTTCAAAAATAATCCATTCCCAAGATACAGAAAACATCAAGGTTTCTCAAAATGCCTCATTACATATCTTATTCCTTATTCAGGTCATATTTCCTTAATTTTCAAATTCATAGAATAACATATATTATTTTTTCAAATAAAAACTTCAACAATTAATTCTAACTATGAGCAAAGCAAATTTTAATCGCAACTCCTTTCTTAAGGATATTACATCCTACCGTGACATATCAGACCAACCAATAGTTTTACTCTGAATTTCTCAAAGATTACAGATACAGATCTCATCGACTTGTTTTTTACTATCTCATAAACTCCTCTCCTACTTGGGTCGAGGCTAATCATCTAAATTTCAATCAATGATCACTTTTTATTTTCTCAATTTTAAATCATACTATAAAAAATATCATCTATGATGGACTGTATATTCTGCCGAAAATTCGACAGAATCCCATTTGTAATACGGTCGTTAAACTATACAAAAGATATAAGATCCCCTAAGATATCCATTATTGCCGATCTCTGATAGCTAGCAACAATCTTAATACATTTCTACACAGAATTCCAATACCACAAGTTTCATAAGTATTTCCACAACACATAACCATTGAACAACAATGTATATATGACATATAATTTATGGAAAATTAAAAGCATACATAAATCTCAAATAAAGCGGGAATCAACTTTCCATGAAAAGAATACCTTTTTCCACTTTTGACGATGTCTTAGCGTCCTATACTGTCATTGCAAAAGATTTCGCTAAAATTGCAGACTTCTTTACTTTCGATCTCCTTGGTAGTGGGCAATTTTTAGCCAAGTGACCATGTTATCCACATTTAAAACATGCCTTTGTCTAATTTTCAATAATCTCGTTTTCTGTTGTAACTATCTTTGCCTTTTTAGAGGGCCTTGAAGATCCCACATTCGTATTCATACTATAACTTGTTCAGTTGGCTGCCCTCTTAGGTGAGAACTTTTGAGTCTCCAGCTGTCTTTTAAAAAATAGTACTCTATCCAAGATCTCTGTATAAGTCTTGAGCTTTTGGGTCACTAATTGCCTCTTAATCCCAACTCTCAATCCTTGTTGAAACTTTTTAGCTTTCCTTCCTTCATTCTCTACGATATACGGTACATATCGAGATGATTCAGTAAACTTTGTATTGTATTCAGTTACAGTACGGTTCCCTTGCCTGAGCTGCATAAATTCTTGTTCTCTCTGATTTTGGAGGTTTGAAGAAAAATATTTTTTTCATAAAAGCCTTTTTAAATATATCCCAAGCAACATCATTTTCAGGTACTCCCAATGCTCTATTCTTCATAGCCCACTAGCTGTCCACCTCTCCGTTTAAGTTGTAGGCTGCAAATGTAACCTTTTTTTGATCAGAGTATTGAATCCTTATAAATATTTTCTTCATTCTCTTAAACCAAATGTCTGCTTTCACCGGGTCTGGTTCACCTAAAAATTCAGGGGCTCTTTCTTTCCTAAATCTATCATAAGCTGTCAGAGCCATGTGGCATTGCTCTATCACTTCGATTGCATTCATCAACCTTTCCAACAAATTCAAATACCTAGTCTCTCGTTCTTTTAGGGCATCGTTACTACCTCAAGCATCATTCCTTCTTCTATTTGCTATACTAATGTCCTATAACAAAAATATTACAACGTCAATTACTCGTAATTAATTAGATTGGACAAAGGGATTAAATTAATACATTCATAAGAAAACTCTTAGGGTCGAACCTTAAACATTCTATCAAATCTTATCTTTCCTTATCTTGTCTTAGGTTAGAACAATTAACCTAAATCCTCAAACTTAAATTGATCAGTCTAGGCCTAAAATCAATGTCGAGTAGTTGAATCGCTACATCCTAACTCAGGCCAATTCTAATTTATATAAGTTAGAATACTTAGGATTTCCTAACCTAACTTAATCAATCTATATCTATCCCTACCTATTCGGTCAGTCAGGATCATTTCCTAAACTTTCACATACAATTCAGATCATTCTTAAGGTATCTCGTTTTCTCTGATATTAATTGTAATGAAACGGATTCTAATCTTTATAAGACCTTCCGTCAGACACATACAAAAACAGAATTTATAAATTTAAATCGTTTAATTTTTGTAGAAATTTTAGTAGAGTTTTATCTAAAACTGGATAAAAACAAAAAATATATCCTATAATAAATACCTTATACAGAGCATACTCATTAGCCAAACCTCAAAATTATGACCATGATACAGAAACAGGACCAGTATAAGTACACAACTATCCAAAATACCATAATTTTTCTACAACACATATTCACAGGATCTCAAATGCCATCAATGGCTTTAGATTAACTATTCTACTCACTATATCAGAATTCATATAAGAGATACTGTCTAGGATTTGTACAAAACCATAAAAAATATAACGGAAGTAACTATACTCAAGACATAATCTGTCGTAGTATAAATACAGTTCTAACAGTTTACAGAATATGCTACAATTATTTATACATAATTTTCTTTACAAAACTCTATGGCACATGCAGAATTATCAGATTTTTCAAAATACTTCAAGATAATATTTAAGGCTCCACCAAGGCTCAAGAACCTTCATTGCCAATCTCTAATTACGCGTGATCCTCTAGTATCTTCTCTATATCCTTATTTGGAGGAAAAAAAATAAAACAGTGAGTTAAAATCTAATAAGGTACTAAAATGTGCAGAATATAATGCTCTCAAGTAGAACATAACGTAGTAAGGCGGATACAATTGCATATAAAGTATAAAAGTGTTAAGACAGTGATTACGAAAATATTAGCAGAATATAGATACAGAAGATCATAGAATTGCAAGGAAAACAGAAATATATACATAATTTATGAGAAAAAGTATAATTCCATATAAACAGGTCTCGAAAATCATAAATCACGTTACGGTAGAAAATCATGTTAATATTAGATTAGAAGAACGGAAGCAGTTTATGGAAACAGCAGTAAAGCATGATTCTATTTAAACATACAAGGGTTTCATAAAACAGTTCTAAAACTTACGTGTTTCTTCAGAAATTCTAGTTCGATATTCTAGGGACTCAACTAGCGTACCCTACTAGTTGAGGGGGCGAGTAATCGGGGATAGATTATATTTACTCTACACAATCCAGGGCTATTGTCAGTGACGTATAGAGACTGATTGTTTTCTACGGTACACAATTCAAAGCTGATGGAGGATTATTAGCCTCCAGAATCAGTATACTACCCTCCTTAATTAATACCCCGAGGAAGGGCGGACCACGTATAACTCCATGACAGAGTTATTTTCGATTACCACTGTATTATTTTAAGACAAGCCGGAGAACCTCATATGCTATATATCAATCCTCGGTCTTAATTAACAGTATCAGAAAGCTTATAATCTATCGTTCTTTGGAAAATCAGTCGGTAATATATGGATATCCCTTCAATTTTACTTTAGAAGTCCACAGAAACTTAACAGTGCAGTTCTATATACATTTTTTAGTTATAAATCATAGCATGAACAATACCTTTTTACAAATAAGCCTTTACATATCACAGATTATCGAATTTAGATATCAAAATTCTTCATTTTCATTCTAGGGTTTCGCATGAAACTTTTGGACATAAATCAGATACCAAATACGTGATTTATCATGAAATCGATGCCATATATTGTCATACATGTAGATAAATATAAAATTTGTTCGATTAATTTATAGAAACAGGTTTTATTTATGTAGAATATGGAGAAACATGAATTTAGAGTATAAATACAATTTCAGAGATATCAAAACACTATAAAAATAGTAAATAACGTCTAGAGAACACTTGCCTGAGCTCGATCTACCGTTATTTTTACCCGAATCAGATCAGATCGATGGATTTTTCCCCTTTCTTTTTCCTTTCTTTCCTTCCTCCTTCCTCTTCGCTGTCGTCATGCGAAGTGCCCCTCTCTCCTCACTTTCCCATTTAAAATGCTGAAGGAAAGAGGTCACGTGCTGCCCTCATGACCAGTGCTCGAGTGCCCGTCGAGCAGCCATTGAGCGTTGGTTCTCGCAATTTGGCGTCTGGGTTAGCGCTCGAGCGCCCATCGAGTGCCACCCTCATAGCTCTACTCACACCCGCCTCGCCTTGGGCGGTCATATTCGTGCTCAAGCGCCTATCGAGTTCACCTCTTGTTTTGACCTGTTTCGCCTCATTTTGCTTTGGTATCAAATGTTTTACTATATTTAAATCTAAATATAATTTTTATCTACATAATTATTCCATAATCATTGTATTTCGGGATTGGAATCTCACAGCAAGCGAGCTCTAAAGAGAACAACCCTCAATTAAGGCTTAATGTGAGATTGGTTATGAAAGCGTTTAATTAATGGAAGGGCATCGATTTTGAAAAGATTTTCTCTCTGATGTGAATATGTCTTCTATTAGGGTTTTTCTCACATTAGTGGCGACCCTCGATTTGAAAATTAAACAACTAGATGTGCAAATGACTTTTTCTATGGTGATCCCTAAGAGAAAATTTATATGAAGCAACCAAGGGCTTTTGAATTAGGGGAAGGAGCATTTATTATGCCGCTAAAGAAGAACCTTTATAGGCAAAAGTAAGCCCCTATATAATGTTATAAGTAGTTCAAGTCAGTGATGGTGAGTCATGGCTATCAAAAGATTATTTCGAATCATTATGCCTTCATTCAAAGGTTCTCAAAAGAGGACTCTATTATCATATTACTCCATGTGAATGACATACTTATCATGGGAGAAAATATCTCCTCGATTGTTGAGTTCAAGAAGTAGCTTGAGAAGCCTTTTTTCACAAAAGGCTTAAGGCCGACGAAACCAATTCTTGGCATAGAATTTTTTTGTGATCGGAGAGCAAAGAAGTTTAAACTATTCTAAGAAAGCTATATTGAATAGGTGCTTCAACCCTTTAATGTAGAGAAGTCTAAACCAGTAAGTACTCTAATTGCCAATTTTTTCATATTAAGCATTCGGGAAAGTCCTTTTATAGATGATGAGAAGCCTAGCATGAGACAAATTTCCTACTCGTTAGCTATTGGTAGTTTAATATATGTCATCGTGTGTATAAGATTAGATATAGTTCATGTGGTTGAAACCATCAGTTGACTTCTTTCAAATCCTAGAAAGGGTCATTGGTCCATAGTGAAATAGATATTAAAATATCTTTGGGGAATTTTCAAGATATGTTTGTGTTTCGATAATAGCACATTACTTTCGTTTTGATACTCTAACGTCAATATGGCGAGTGACATTGACTTTCGAAAGTCCACTCCAAGTTACTTAGTCATGCTGGCGAGAGGAACTGTACCTTGGTAGTCGAGGTTGCAAAGATGTGTTGTTCTCTTTACCATCGAAGATGAATACATTATAGTGATAGAAGCGAACAAGAAAATATTATGGATAAAGAAGTTCATCTAGGTACTCAGTTTCAAATAAGAATGATATATGTAATTAAAGTGACATTTACCTTTGTAAGAAATCATCATTTCATTTTAGATTGAGCATATTAATGTTTGATATCATTGGATGATAAATCTAATTGATTCGGAATTGTCGACACCCAATAAAATCAAGACTTAAAATAATGGGTTAGACATGATAATAAAGGTGGTGTAAAAAGGATAGTTGGGACAGTGATGGCCCCCACAAGGTTGTGAGGGGTAATTTATTAGCATTTGGGTCACTCCCTTATGAATCTTACACCCATTTTCATGTCATCCAATTGCATGCTCAAACAGAGACATTAGCCAATGGTTGACCGAGGGTTGATCAATGGTTGGCTGAGTGGTAGGTTCAATAGAGGTTCGCGTGACTTTTATGTGAGGCCGCCAAGTGTCGGTTGAGTATTAGCTGAGTGATTGAACTTATTAGAGGATAATGCAAGGTTCATATGAGGGCCGGCAGAGTGAAAGTAATTTCCAATGAACTAGAAGTATATATATATGATAAGTGTAGGATAGATAGTCATGTGTCAATCCCAATGGGAATAGTATATGGAAAGCATGTACATGGATTGCTAGAGGTGGCCACACCTGATCACATGAGTAACACACGTGCACCAATTATGCTATTAAAGCACCTACGTGTTCTCTTAGAGTTAATACTTACTAAATTTTGAATATTTTGTGCATTGACATAAAGAAAAAAAAGAAGCGAAAGAGAGAAAAAAGAAGAAGAAGAAGATTTATTCATCCATTTGAGATTTAGGTCATGTTCCATTCTTCACTAACCTTCGGTATGTTGTTCTTAATATTGAGAAGAATATTTTATCAGTCATTTTATTCTTGTTTGTTTCTTTATTCTCTACTAGTTAGGTTTGTCATTACAATGTATTATATCTTTATATTATAAGGATTTTGTAACTAATATTCTTTTGTGTAATGGATATTTTTCAACTTATAGTCCCATAGTTTTTCTTCTCATTTTCAAAAGAGTTTTCCATGAAAAATATTTGATACATTTCTGGATCTGAACTGTTGTACAGATTAAAGAGCTACTTGATTTTTCGTATCTAGTCGAATTAAGGCCGTCTAGTCTCTGTCTCTAAAAACCTCAGTCTTACGCAACATAACGAATGAACAAGAGGTTAAAAGATTGGTGGGACTCAATTTTCAATTTATCCTTTGACGCTTAAGTTAGAAATCTTTGTCAGATAATAAAAAGATAAAAGGATGATGCAGGATACGGGGATGCATGTATGTGTGGGAGAGTGAATAGTACTGGAGGGCCTAGCTTTGGTGGTGCACACGACAGGGAGTGGTTTCGTAATTGGCGAAGGATTAGGCTTTGGTGGTGTGTTTTATAGGGAGTGGCTTGGCAGAGGGTTAGGCTCCAGTGATGCGCTCAATGGAAAGTGGCTTGAAGAGAGAGAATTCTCTCTGTGAGAGGAAAAGAGAGAGAAAGAGGGAGAGCTTTGTGTTCTTTGTTAGGATTGTTTCTTGGTTTGTTCTCTTGTTCTAGGCTTCGCTCTTCGCTGGGCTTTTCTGGGGGATGGGCTTGATTTTCAATTAGCCCATGGTATAGCAGGACCCATCACTAGCCCCCCATGCCGGGTGATTGAGCTTCGCCAATTCCTGGTATGTTGGATGATGGGACGTCTCTAGCTGGGCTAGCTCACATGTTCCTTCCTGAGACATTTCGTTGCTAGTTACTGAGGGCCGTGCTTCTTTTCTAGGCACCTTGTAGCTTTTTGTACAAGGACACAGGGATTCTGTGCTATGTTTGGAAAGATCTTGGCATTGTTTCTAAGTTTAGCTTTGATTTTCTATCAATTACTTGTTGACGATGCTAGCAAGTGCGACTCTTTATCAATGACTCACCGATCTTCTTCCTCAACTATAAATGAAGGGACTTTTTGCACTTTGCTTCATGGTTCACCTCCACATCAGCCAAGTGATGTGAGAGCTCAGAGCTAACATGGGTCCTTCGCTGCTTCCCATTGGGATCAGATTGAGTTTTGTGAGATTTGAAGAAGCGCTTGAAGCCTGTCGTGATGCTCCTCCCTTGACTTCTTTGATGCCGTAATAAGGGTGATCCGATCATGGGGACATCGTTATCTTTCTCCTCCTGTTGGCATTCGGCTATCCTTCTCTCAAGGAGTTTTGACGGGCAAGCATTTCCCTCGATGTGCTCTCAGATCTAGAGAAGTGGCCTTGCCTTCGGTTCCTCCTATTAGGTTTGCTTTTGAATGTGTTGGAGGAGGTACTTACGAAGTCTACTCGGGACTAGGCCATTGTTGCCGTGTTAGGACTAATTTGGTTTCAACAACTATGGTTGGTCTCGATGGAAGACGTCAAGGTGGGAGGCCTCTCGTGCAAGGACGACGGCGTTTGATGTCTCGTTCTTATAGGGGATGGCTTCCCATTCACCTCTTGGTGCACTCAGTCTCTGGTCGGGATGATTCACGGGAAGATAGTCTATGGATACATGGCTGCAAGGTGCTTCCTATCACGGTTGTCTTCCTCGAGCCTATCTTTCTTGAACCAGTTTCCTGGAGAATGCCATTAGGTCATCATTTCATATATTTTTTCCTTTCTTGTTACCTTGTACGTTCACTGATATAAGTTTTATACTTTGTAAAAGAAATTGATGAATGGAACTACCGAGCATTTTCTTCTCTCTTCATCACATAGCTGTGATACTCTTGTATACTTTAGTTGAATTGAATCTTTTAATGTTGATTTTGACTACTCAATCCTTGTTAGTTTGATGGTGCAGCCTTGCTGGTAATCAATCTTGTGGCGGTTCAACTCGTGGTAGCTTGTGACGACCCGACTTTTATTACCATCAAAAGCCGTCGTCAAAACTAAATCATATAATTTATGATAAGGACAAGTAGATGAACATAAAAATTTTTCTTTCCTTTACTCAAACTTGAGATGCATTCAAAAGATTTATAATTTCATTAATCCCAAAGTATCACGGAAACATTCTAACAATCATAAGCAGCGGAATCAATATTACAAGTTTCCTCAAAACAAAATAAACAAAACTCCAAAACTTTGCTCCAGCCAGCTTAAACATTCAACTACACCATAGGATTATACTCGACTTCGTCCTCCATAAGCTTGTCATCTGAAAAGTTGCAAGAGTGAGCTTACAAAGCCCAGCAGGATACTCACATGCAAAAAACATAAGCATACATATAATTTCATCAAATATATAGCATAGCATAAGAAAATCATCATATTGTTTCTTCTTCAGTTCTTATTCCTTTCATCTTGTCTTCAGAAATTTCATTAAAATCATTCGGAACTCATATCATCTTTAGGGACCGGACGGGAGCGGACAATATCGAGGACGGGTTGTGTGCTACCCCACAACCTAAAGCCATGTCCCCTCATTATGCTCCCCGGGGCGGGAGGTAATGCCTTTAACCCGGCATACGGGGCCACAGTCCATAGTTCTTATGCCACCGCAAGGTTCCTTCCCGTGGCCTAGGAGGCATCCTCGAGTGTCACTCTAATATCCTTCATCCATCTTTAACAGCAAGTTTAACGGAAACTCGGTTCTTGGTTCGTGTT
>JAODPA010055282.1:0-11394 GCA_025585075.1 Nepenthes mirabilis
TATGAGGCACCTTTGGTTTTGAGGCCGATGTGGTTTTGAGGCCAATTTGGAGTTGAGGCCGGCTTGGCCTGCTGACGTGGCAGATTGCTGAGTTTTGGAGTTGAGGCCGATTTGGATTTGAGGCTGTTTTGGATTTGCGGCCGATTTGGATATGAGGCCGATTTGGATTTGAGGCCGATGTGGATTTAAGGCCGATTTGGCCTGCTGATGTGGCAGATTACTGAGCTTGAAAGGATTGTGGTTTATGCTGCTGCATAATTCATGAATCCACAGAATGCTGTGAGAAGATGGGCTACTGGGCAGTTAAAACTGCTGATGTGGCTTTCTCACCCTGTATGATATCAATTGTTACCAGATTTGGTGTTGTTGCAGGTTTGGCATGCTGATCTAGCTCGATTGCATTGTAGACCAACGGGAAACAAGGCACCTGGTAAAGACGGAGTGTTCTTTAAAGATGGAGTGCTTGTAAAGACGGAGTGCTTTAGCCGGAGTCACTTGGATGGAGCGTTTTTTGTTTGAAAAGATGGAGAGATTCTTAGGAGCTGGAGTGGTTCCCTGTCCGGAGTGAATTTCTTTGTCTCCTTGGAAGGAATGCTTTCTCAATCGTAGGCCAGAGTGTGTGAGATGCTTATTGGCCGGAGTGATTTATGGCCGGAGTTATTTTTTGCTTCTTAACAGTCGGAGTGTTTTAAGGCCGGAGTTGAATTTGGCTTCTTGATGGCAGAGTTGCCTTGCGCCTTTTGAAAGTCGAAGTGATTGTGGCGCCTTGAAGGCCAGAGTTGCCTTGTGTGGTTGGAAAGCTGGAGTAACTCTTAAGACGGAGTGACTTTGGACGGAGTGACTTGGGACGGAGTGACTTGTCCGGAGTGTCTTTGGACGGAGTGACTTAGGACGGAGTAACTTTGGACGGAGTGACTTGTTCGGAGTGTCTTTGGCCGGTGAGGCTTTGGACAGAATGTCTTTGGACGTAGTTTGTTTTTGCTTGCTTTATGGGAGCCGGAGCGCTTTTACTCTATTATCCGGAGTGCATTGGACGGAGTGCTTTGGACGGAGTGGCTTTGGTGAATCCGGAGTCCTTTGTCTGGAGGCCGGAGTACATAGTAGATTCCGGAGTGCATTAGACGGAGTGCCGTCTTTGGTATTGACCTAGCTTTTAATGATTTTAGTCATGGTTTAGGGGACTCACTGTTTCTATGTTTCTTTTGCCAAGTTAACAAAACACTTGATAAAGAATATAGCTGCTTGTACATTTTATTTAAATTTTAATACAATTAATTATTTTTTTAAAAAAAGGATCTGGCTCGATTGCCTTCTTGCCGGTTTGGCATGCTGTTGTTGATCCGATTTATTTTCGGTTGTATTTCTTTTAATTTGTCATGTCAAGGATCTTGGTCTTAGATCTGGACTTTTTCATGCGATTTGGGGTACTCCCCTTCTTCTTTGCTCTAATTTCAAGTCGGCAAAACACTTGGAGTTAGTACAAAATTTTATAAATTTCTTTTAATTTTAATGCAATTACTTACCAAAAAAAGAAGTCATTTGCAAAAGCAAGCATGACAGTTTGAGTCTTTTTTTTTGTAAGCAAGTAATTTTGGATTAAAGGGAGAAAAATTTACACAAACTATACTTTATCTCCAAGTATTTGGACTTGGAATTAAAGCATAAAAAACGTTAGGGCATACTCCGAGCAGCTTGGTACAAAGGATGACACCAAAAATTTACATTAAAAGGGCTCTCTAGGAGGGCAAAAAAAACTGTCTAGAGTTGAACAGCAAGCCAACTCAGCAGATGCCTACAGATGCCTTGGCCAACGCATCAGATCCCCTTTGCCCAATAGCTGCTATCTACAGCAACATCCCTCCTTTGCATGCTACTACTCCGCAATCAGTCTAAAAAAACCAGTTGCACATACAACCTCGCTAGTCAGGCAGAGCCTCCACCATTAGGATCTGGTGCGCATCAGCGTCCGCAGATCCCAAGGAATCAGCAGAGCCACACCCAAGGAAATGCCAAGAACTACTACACGCACATCTCTGTCATCGCCATGACAGTTTGAGTCACGTCACAATTCCAATGAAATTTAAAATTTTCACTCCTACGGGCCTTGATTTCAATAATACCATTCAAAACCTCCATAACCAAAACAAACAAATATGGAGAAATGGGATCGCCTTGACGAAGGCCTTTTCCCCCTTGAAGAAACTGACTGCTTCCCCATTAATATTCACAGAGTACGAGGGAGTGGTTATACATTGTCTAATCTATTCGACCATTTTAGGAGGGAATTTTATTAGGGTCAGGATAGTGATGATGAAATCCCAATGGACGGAGTCGTATGCTTTCATTAGGTCAATTTTCATAGTACATCTGGGGGGATCATGACCCAGATGATACTTATAAAAGAGCTCTTGGGCCAAAAGGATATTGTTACTGATTTGACGCCTTGGCATGTCAATTGCCGATTTGGTCCTGAGGTTGCCGATTTGGACTTGTGGCCGGTGTGGCTTTGTGGCCGGGTTGACTTTGCTGACATGGCATGTTAAGTGTCGATTTGGACTTGCGGCCGGAATGGCCTGGCTGAGCTGGAAAGATGTTTCGGCTAGATGCGGTGGTGTAGTGGTGTTCCTTTGCAGATCCGAGATGGGGGCTTTAACAGGGATGCTGCGGCATGCTGCTGTTTTGGGACCGATTTGTTTGCCAACCTATATGCCGAGATGCTTAAGCCGATATGGGATGTAGCTGACCTGGCCAAGATGTGGTGGGATTGAATGCCTGAAGCGATATTTGCTGTGGGATTTGATCCATCCCGATATGCAATAGGAGAAGGTCCAACGTTTGATCGTGTTCAACATAAGAAAGATTTCATATTTTGTTGATTTTGTTGAACGTTGTCCTCCTGGAGGACCCCTTTTT
This sequence comes from Nepenthes mirabilis, assembly GCA_025585075.1. NCBI lineage: Eukaryota > Viridiplantae > Streptophyta > Magnoliopsida > Caryophyllales > Nepenthaceae > Nepenthes > Nepenthes mirabilis. The sequence goes on from JAODPA010055282.1 coordinate 2,914, forward strand.
GTGTTATTTTTTTGTTGTCATCTGATGTACCAAGCTGCTCGGGATATATCCTAGCGTTTTATGCTTTAACTCTTTTTTTTTGTAAGTAATTAATTACATTAAAATTTAAAAAAAATGTACAAAAACTTATGTTCAAAACCAAGTGTTTTACTGATTTGGAGAAAGGAACATAAAACAGGGGAGACCCCTAAGCCTATGACAACAGTCATTAAAAAAAGGTTACAATAGTATTCGATCATTGTAACAAACCACTCCAGTCTCAAAAGGCACTCCAGCATCAAAGGCCACTCCGGCCACTTAAGGCACTCCGACTTCAAAATGACACTCCGGCTTCAACACACGTAGTCCAGCTCCAGCTTTTAGAGTGCAAAGGCACTCCAATAGCAGATTCCACGCCATCCTCAAAAGGCATTCTGGTATCAAAATGTCACTCCGGCTTCAATACGCACTCCATCTTCAACATGCCACTCCGGCCTCTAAAACACGCAAGCTACTCCGCCTAAAAAACCACTCCGGACTCAAAACACGCAATCCACTCCATTCTTTAAAAGTGCGAGAGGCATTCCAGTCAAAGTCAAATCGCACATCACTCCGGCATTAAGAGATCAAAAGCACTCCGGCTTCATCATACTCAATGCCACTCCGCCCTCAAAACACGCAACATAGAGAGCAAAAACCACTCCGGAATTTCGCGAAATGCCACTTCGGTCACTTCACTCCAACAAAGCCACTCCGTCCAAGGAGACAATAGAGCACTCCAGACCAAGAATCACCTTACAGCCAAACCACTCCGTCCTAGGATTCAAGGAGGCACACCGGCTCACAGACCAAAGCACTCCGGACAAGCTGATAAAATCACTCCATTCAAAGGAGGAGTACCACTCCGGCAGATACACTCCGTCCTAGTAGGCAAGACAAGAATCACTTCGGAAAGAGGACACCCATGCACTTCGGAGGCACGACAGCACAGTCCAAAATAATAATAAATCTCTCCGTCCAGAATGAAGAAACACTCCATCAAGGGATACAAAGTAGCGCTCCGGAAAGAGGACAATTGCACTCCGGAAGAACTGCTCTGCCCCACTCAAAAAAAATACACTTCAGAAATAAGAAGCAAGTCACTCCGTCCAAAGATAGGATAATCACTCAGCTACTCCGTCCAAGGACTAGAAAGTACACCATCAATTCGAACACAGGCGCTGCATCTAAGGCACTCCGTCTTTACGCACACTTCGTCCATAAAGCGCACTCCGGCTTTTAAGAATACACCGTCTATTGCAAAGATGGGTTGACGATGTGGATTGAAAAGATGGGTTGCCTTGATGCTTTAACTCCAAGTCAAATTACTTAGAGATAAAGCATAGAATATGTAATTTCTCTCCCTTTAATCCAAATTTACTTACCAAAAAAAAAGTCACTGATTTGATGCCCAGCAACAAAGGCCATTTAGCACTTGTCAACAAGATAGGATAATGTCATATTTATCCGGTTTGCAATTATCTTCAAAATCACTTTGTAGATGATATTACAGTAGGATATGGGACGGTAATTAGAAACCATACGTGGTGATTGAACCTGTGGGATTAGGCTAATGATCGTTGTGTTCATTTATTTTAGAAGCTTTCCATGATTGAATGGCTTGCTGTTGCAGTCAGATAGGCCTCAGGTCCCGGATCATGGTTTTGTAAGGGGTGGGAGCTCTGCTCCCTCCATGGACTTCCTCTCTGTCCATATTTTGGCTAATGCTGTTGAGCCATTGGTGTGTGATTCAAGGAATCATATTGGCAATGGAGAGTACTCATTTGCTCAACCTCTGGATACTGTGGCTCAGATGGAATGCTCTGCCCAAGTAGAATCTTCGTCCAATGGATTGTATGCTGTGCTTTCTGCCCAGACAGCAGACTCAGCTCTTGTACAGACAGAGGCTGTTGCGGGCTCAATTGTTGCGCATTTTGAGGATGGTGGCACTTCTCATTGTTCTCTTGATAAAGATGGTGCTTCTCATTGCTTTATTGAGGTTCCTGATGGGGACCATAAAGTTCTCGGTAATCCTTTGGGTGATATGGATCAGCTTGGTAGACCTCCTAATGAGGACCAATCTGCTGGGGCTTCCTTTGCTTTTGGGGACAAGTTTTCAACTCTTGAATCCATCGTGAGGCTCTCCCGTAAGTACTCCCTGGAAGATTTGGGCCAATTTAACAAAATGTGCCAGAGTGATTCACAGGTGGATAATCAACTGGGTGAGGCTCAGGATTCCATTCACGCTGATCTGTCCTCGGACCCCTTGGCTTGCTATTCGGTTATGGAAGCTAAGGAAATTGGGACAAATCCAATGAGTTCCCGTGAATGTTTCCCAGTAACCTCTGCCCAGTCCCTTGGGGTTTCGGAAGTAGCAGAATTGGGATCTAATCCGTTGTCCCTTGCCATCCTGATATTGACTGGGGGAAAAGCTCTTCGGCATTCTCTAAATGCCCTAGCCCCGGATCATAGACTATTGGTGTTATTACGTCCATTGCAAAGAAGACACGTCGGCCACTTATCAAAGACTATTCCAACTGTCCAGTATTTTTATCTCTTCTTGATGTATGTCATGGTTTCAGGGAACTCCCCTCCTGCTATGTTCTTTTTTCAAGTTGGAAAAACACTTGGAATAGAACATAGATGTTGTAAATTTTTAATTTTTAATGCAATTTAATTACTTATCAAAAAAAAGACTATTGGTGTTATATTTTTTAGATAAATGCTGGTGTCACTTATCTGATCAAACTAGGGATGAGTTCAACTCATCCTTTCCACTTGATAGGTCTAAACACCTCAGCCCTGTGGGGGCTTCTTTTGAAGCCCTTAGGTTATCAATGCTTACACATCTTCACATTGATTCGTTAATCCCGGTTGAGAAGTAGATTATTTTTGATTTTCTAAGTTCCATCCTAAACATATTATCGGTTACTCAACTTGATCAATTTAGTAATTTGGACGAATTAGTGGCGGGACTCCACAATTACCATTCACAAAATACTGATGGGCGATGTGATCCGAAATTGCCTCACAAACAAGGAGGCTCGGTGCATGCTGATAACAGGAACCAAACAAAATCAAGGAGGAAGCGGAAAAAAGCCTTTAAATTATCTAATGGTCTTGTTGGTGCTGGCAGTTCCCTTTGATGAAGTTGGGCTTCGTTATTTCCATTGGGGTTGTCCGGTATTTTCTAGCTCTTATGGATTTTAAGTTATGCTGTTGGATGCAAATCTTTGATGCAGTAGTCTCGGGTTATGAAGTTGGGGTTTGTCTTCCTGTTCTCACGCTGATATGGCAGCAGTTGGTGATCAGCCTCGGATGTAGTTGTTTATGTATTTTTTCGGGAGTGGTGTGGCTTGTGCTAGGTGAATTCTCCAGCTCTTGGGGGAGTATATAAAACTAGTCCAGGGGTTGGCTGAAAGGCCTTTCATGTAGCATGGTCTTGGTGCCATCTAGATTGGTGCTGTTGACTGTTGTGGCATGAATGTTTGGCTCTCTAGTGTGTTTCTCCAAACTGTAGTAAAGATGTTGGCCTGGCACTGGTTTGATTCTTTCTGTTCGTTGGCTCTATAAACTTGATGCCCCGCAATCTGCTCTTCCTGAGTTGATTTGTTTGGTATCTGCTGCTGGAATGCCAAACCTGCTGCTGTTGGTTTTATTTTCCAGTTTTTTGCTAGACTGTTTGGAACAGTGGAATATTATGTTGTGAATGTTTTTGGCCAGGTAGCATGTGGCTGATTTTGATGATGTTCATCTAGATATCTTGTTTTCTGTTTTCTTTCGATCGATTTCATGATTTTATTCATGGTGGTGCTCGGGGAATGCCCTAACTCGTTGTTCTACATCTAAGTCAGCAAAACACTTGGAGTTAGAACACCGTCATATAATTTTATTTATTTTAATTCAATTTACTTACAAAAAAAAAGCTTTCTATGATTGAAGAAATCACAAATAGATTCACAGATAGATGAACCCATAATGTCCCAAGAGTCCTTAAAAAATTTGAAACTGAAACCATCAGGACCCGGGGCATGGTAATCGCTTATAGAGAATATCACATTGCGGATCTCATCTTCACTACCCGGTCCAATAAGTGGGCCCATTAGTGAGTTAGGCACAGTGTGTTGAATGAAATGGCAGAGCTGTGATCCGGATCAATAGCAGACACAGGCACTATTGGAAGCCGTTTTCTTCAAGCTTTGGGGAGCCATTTTCTTCAACCAAGCACCATCTCCCTGGTTGCTTCAAACTTTGGGGAGCCGTTTTCTTCAAGCTCCATTGGAAGCCTTGAACGGACAAAGGAAAAAACTCGGAGTAGGATAAAGGCCTGTAAATCTAAATGATTTGCAATGGAGGTTCTAGATGGGAGTTAAGGCTGGTGAGGTCTTGTGCACCCTTATGGCCGAAGTGGCATTGTGCTATTAGAAATTTGGTGATGGGTTGTTCCCTTGCCCGGTTTGGTGAAGCGGATGGGTTGGGCTCTTGCTGACGTGGAATAATTGGTGACTTTTTTGTGGCCTTGCTGTTGTGGCATGCAGCTGCCGGTTTATCAATTGCTCTATTTGCTGGATGTGGCTGAGTTCTATCCTGAAGCCATTTGGACGAATTAGTTGTCAATATTGATGCCTATGTCATAGGCCTGTTTCTTTTTTGTTTCTTCAGAAGTCAAGGCTGAATTCGTTTTTACTGTTGCGGATTTGTTGACGTCGCTGAGTTGGCCTTCCTGGCATTTGAGGACGGGTTGACCTGCTGAGGTGGCTTGTCAGCTCCTGTTATCAGCCGGTGTGTTGGTATCTTCTGAAATCACCGTCTTCAATTTTTGCTATGGCACTGCTGTCGTGGCATTGCTGAAGAGGCATCCTTCCTGTACTGAAATGTTGTTGGTTTTGCTACTTGGATTGACTGATGTGGACCTTAGTCCTTATGTTGCCGTTTTTTATTGTGGCAGTTTCCGTTTGCCTTCGCCTGATTTGGCTTGTGGTGGTTTGGCCGGTCATCTTGTTGACCGGCACCATGGATTGCAGTATGTGCTTTGGTCCGCCCAGATGGGATGCCCGGTTGGGCTGACGTGGTCGTTTTGGGGATCTTTTGCAATCTGATTCCTGCTCTCTCACTTGCTCGGTTTGGATTGCCTGCGATTCTGCATGTTTGATGCTTAGTGGGTCGTGTATCGCTGGAATTTTATGGGCAATTTGCTTCTCTCGCTTCAAAAATTATAGAGAGAGAAGCTCTCGCTTCTCTCTTCTCTCTTTCTTTTCAAATTTCATTTTGAAATTTGAACTCTTCTTCAGCGGCGCTCAAATTTGAGCCTCCTCTGCCGGGCAGCGCCGGAGCCGGCCAAGGCCGGTCTCCTGGCTGCTTCCCCTGGCCCCTCCCCAAAGCCAACTCTTCCTCCCGATGGATCCGGTTCTCAGAACTATCCGCGGCGGCACTGAGCCCTCTGAGGTTTTGGTGATGTCCTTCCGCTCAGTCCCCGAATCTCCTCGGTTCGAGCATTTGGCTGTGCGCGTCTAATGGCTCTTGCTTCACTATGGGAGTTCCTCCGGGTCTTCCGTCTTGTAGTAGATTGGGCTTCCCTGCCCTGTCTGCACGGGCTGAACATCCCTGTTCCTGGGTTCCTTGCGAATGTCCCGATTCTGTTTGCTGGCTGGATTTGGTCAGTCTTTTTGTCCTCCTGATGTGTTTCGGGAGCTGCTGTATGATGCTATTGTCATCTCTTGTGCTTCTTGAAGGATCTGACGCAGTAGAAGGTATGTTCTGCTGGCTCTAAAGGTCCGTTTCCAGTGTGTTTTCTCCTGTTGGACGGGTTGGGGGATGCCGTGCAGCTCGGGCTTGGATCTACTGGGCAAGGTTCTGAAGAGCTGGCTGAGGACTGCTTGGTTGCAATAGATCCTTCGAGTGCGATGGACATCCTTCTGCTTGCTGCCAGTGGTTGTGGGCTGCAGGTTTCTCACTGGCCTGCAGTTTGATGGTGACTGTGCCGTTTCTCGTGTTGCTGGCAGTGCTGCTACTTTCAATGGGCAGTTAGCAATGATTATGTGCTTCGCTGCAAATTCGGGAGCTGCTTCCTCTGGCCTCTTGGTGGGCCTCGCCCTGTACTCTGGCTCTGGCGCCTTAAACTGTCTTGGGCTGCTGGCTTGATGTTCCTCAGCCAATGTGCTCCCTCCTGTTGGTTGGGTTGGGGAGTGCCCGTACATTTCAGGCTGGGGGCTTTCTAGCTGTGGTCTGATGAGCTGACAGTGGTATAGTTTTGGCTGCAAGTGGCCCACAGTGCGGTGAGTTCCTGCTGTTTGTTGCCATTGTGGGGACCTTTCTTTGGTTGGCACTGCTGTGTGTGAATGGCTACTGTCATGGATTCTATTGCCGAGTCCTGGGTTGGATTGCCAGATTCTCTCTATCTGTATCGGGCCTAGATTTTGCCTTGTTTGTATTGCCGACTTCAAGGTTTGGTGATGCTGTTTGGGATGGCGTTGTCTGCTGTTGCATTGGCTGGGGAAGTTAACTTCTGGATTTCTTAGATTGGCTACAACTCCTATGGATGCTGAAGCTGGATTGCCAATATTGACTCTTTGGTCCTTGCTGATGCTGGTGGGCGCAGCTCGTGGTGCTGTCCGCTTTGCTGCTTCTGTCATTATTCTGCAATGCTGTAAGTGGCGGGATGTTTGGTGTTGTGTCGAATTGTTGGTCTTCAGCTTGTCTTGCTGTTGCTGATGAGGTTTGGGGCTTGCTGCTGATGCTGATTTGCAGCAGTTCGAGAGAATGCGAATTGCTGATGTGGGTGGCTTTGCTATGTTACTTCTGAACCTGATTGGCTTTGGAAGTGGCTGGGGTGATTTGAGCCAATGTTGGGACTGCAAGAAGGATGCTGATCCTTCTTTGGTTGATCCGTTTGGCCAGATTGTGATGGTTGGTTTTAGACTAGCCTCTTTGTGCAATTGATGTTGCTGCCATTGCTGGGGGTGGAATTTGGGCCTTCCATACTGGTCTTTACTGCAGATCTTCTGCTTTGCACTGCCTGCTGCCAGGAGTGGCTAAATTGCTGATGCAACTGGTGCTAGTTGGCAATTGTATGTGCTATTGGGGTAGTGGCTATTTGCGGCTGTGTTGTGGTATTTCTTTGCAGGGCTGTGAAGGGTGGTGCTCTGCTGCTGTTGCCCAAAGCTGTGTTTTAGCCGGTTAGCTAATCTGCTGCTGTTGGGCATTTATATGGGCTGTGTTTAGCCTGCTGAAAAGGATGTTTGGCCCAGGAATTTATTGGTTTCCTGGTGAAAATGACTCTGGTGGCTGTCAATTGGTATTGGATATGTTCCTGGATGCCATGATTTTAAATGCAGAGTGGACATATGCTGCTAACTGCACTGAAGTTAGCTGAAGATGTCCTTTATTGTTGTAACTATTCCCTTTCTCTAAAAGCTGCATTTAGGCCTTTGGGATGGTTTGCTCTGGCTGCTAGTTTGCTACAGATCTTTCCAGCCAGCTGGATGATGCTGTGGCATTCGCTTAGATGTTCTTGTGAAGAGCAGAATCAGCTTATTGATGCTGAGGCCGAAATCAGTTTGCTCCTTGGGTGGGGTTGCTGATGCCCAAAGGGTTGGAGCTGAAACAGTAGAAGATAGCAGGATGCTGTAAAGGAATTGCAAGTACTTGATCTCTTCTACGTGATTATGCACCAACTGCAGGTGCTTCTGTTGAAGTGCTGAAAACTTGAAGATACTTCTGGCTGTTTGGCATGGTTCCTTGGATTCTGCTGCGACGGTTGGCATGGTTGCCACTTGTTTGCTGAGTTGCTCCTGTCGACTCAGGAGTAGCTGTTTACGTGTTTGTTCATGTGATATTAGATAGATTTCATTTTCTGTTGATTTTGTTGAACGTTGTCCTCCTAGAGGGTTTTTATGTACCTTCTGATGTATCAGTTGCTCGGGGTATGCCCTAGCATTTTAATGTTTTAACTCCAAGTCAAAATACTTGGAGTTGAAACATAGATTTTGTAATTTTTATTCTCCCTTTAATCCAAAATACTTACTTACCAAAAAAAAAATCGCTGGAATATTGTCGCTGCCGGGTTGGCTGATGTGGACGCATTGGCTGTGATGAGTATTCCAGATCCTACTCGCACACGTTCCCTGTTGGTGTAGGTGTTGTTGCCAATATGGCGACTATTGATCTCTCGTCGTTCATTTGCTTTCATTAATTGTGTCATGGCGCCCGGGTTAGCCTCGTTTTGCTGGCCGTTCTTCTGTCTAGCAGAGAGAGAAGCTCTCGTCTCTCTCTAGGTTTTCATCTCCATTCTTCACCTTTGCTGTTTCCACGGTACAGACGACACCGAAGCCTGCGGCGCCTCAGGGTTCTGCCTCCTCTGGCCGGGAGGAGCCAGAGCCGGCCATGGCCGGTCGCCTGGTTGCTCCTCCCGGTTCCTCCCTAATTTTTGTCTTCAGATCTTGCTATCCGGACTTCAGATTTGGA